>JAWPHD010002330.1:0-262740 GCA_037043455.1 Cyrtodaria siliqua
ACAGACAAATATAATATAATGAATGATACTGTGCATAGTATATCATAGAACGATCGTATCTGCATCAGAAAGCATGCTAATACTCATCTATAACACCGAACGATCGCATCTGTAACAGAAAGCATGCTGATATTCATGTATGTCACAGAACAATATAATATAATGAATGTATCTGTGCATAGTATATCAAAGAACGATCGCAATTGTATCAGAAGGCATGCTAAACTCATGAATGTCACAGAACGATCGTATCTGTACCTGAAAGCATGCTAAAACTCATGTATGTCACAGAACGATCGCATTTGTATCAGCAAGCATGCTACAATTCATGTAGAATACTATCATAGAACGATCGTATATGTATCAGAAAGCATGTTAAAACTCATGTATGTCACAATACAATATAATACAATGAACGATACCATGTCGCAAGGATCGACATACAATCCGTACACGTGAATGATTTGGGTGGAATTTCCTGTATAAGCAATACATTCAATAATTAACTGACAATTTCAACAGAACATATCAACATACATTCCATCCTAACTTGTAAGTAAGAATGTATTTCCACTGAGATGTAGGTTTTAAATGCCATTTTAATAACTGTCAAAGGTAAATGCAGAGCATAACTGTCAAAGGTAAATGCAGAGCAGCTCCGAATGAGAAATTAACCTATATCTGCGTGAATATTGTGCACGCTTTTCATTAGACGAAATTCGAAACGGTGACTGTAAATGTAAAATAAATAGATAATTTCGTCCACAGCGATTCGGGTTTTGGTTAAACTTTCATTTTGAAATACAACATGGCGTACTTTCATCCTGGTTTGTTGACGAAAATAAAATAATTTAGTGGTTTTACACGAGAATCAACGCTAATGTGTGCGTTTCCTCTTGTTTTTTTGTGTTTTTTTTGAGATTATTATTCTTAAGTCAACAACATGGATATTCAAATAGTTTGCATTTTCAACGTGTTTTTAAAAATCGGAATGTAGACGTCACCGCAGCACTGAATATGAACAAATAAATGTCAAAATAATGAAGATTAAACCTGAAAAACTGCTGTATGACGTCTAACAAGTTGGGCTAGATACTAATCATCTATATTATAAAAAATAATTAAAAGCGGCATACGTCAAACAAGCTTTAACATAAAAGTACCAACACTTAAACATTACTTAAACGAATCAGAGTTACACACTGTTTTTATCTTATAACTGTGTTGGTGTTAAGAAGTCTCTTAATTTCCACTCTAGCTAGAAAATCGCCTATTAATACCTTTACAGAACGTTGATTGACCTCCCTGTATAAACATATCTCTCCATTAAAATCATACATGCGTTTTTTTTGCTTTTTTGCGATAATGTTTATGTTCATGAAGGCAACAGGCTTTATATATATACTGACGAGATAAAGAAACGCCTCATCGGGAATTTCCGCTATATATTGTATGTACACTATGCTGCTGTTAATCGAATGGTATATGGCTACGTAAGACCTTTCTTTTCGGAAAAAATACTAAAACAACACAAAACACAGCAAATAGTATTTCTTCAAAGTTTGATTATTGGCAGAGTATCTGTTTGGCTCAGGCATGTGAGCAAACTTAGGATGCAAATTTCTGCAAACTCTTTACGTTAAATACAGTACTAAAATAGTCAATTTTTCAAAGAGGAACTTCAATATTTATGAATTTCTTGTTATAAAGTGTACTGTGATTAAAACGTCTACAACATCACAGTTGTGTCCTTTCTCTAACCAACTGCAACTTTGTTTTACAAAACATCTTGGGATTTCTTTGAAATATTATGTGGCATTAAGTGTGCGGTATATACAATATATAGCGGAAATTCCCGATAAGGCGTTTCTTTATCTCGTCAGTAAAGTTATCTTGTATATACGAGTATACTCAGGAAGGTTTTGACAATATTAAGACATATTAAAGGTTTCTTCTTCAACAACTGGTTTACCAAAGCCTTAAAGGGAGTACATCAGGATTTTCATGGGGGTCTAGGTGTCCGACTAAAAATTGAAAATATTAATATTTTCTATTCTAAATGTCCTAAACATAATGAGTGAGCCTAAAAGTGACCCCTTATTTGCCACGAAATTCATTCTGCACAGTAATACGTGCTATCCTAGGTGACGCACCAGGGTTAATTTCAGCATTTTACGTCCGATTCCGTCCCATCTATATGGTGTTTTCAAAGTTTAGACATTAACAAAATGGTTCTAACATTATTTTTTGATTGATATAAGTGTTTTATCATGAACTGGAACATTTTTATAATTTAAGATATTTCTAGAAAAATCCTGATGTACTCCCTTTAAAGAAACTAACTCGCCAAAGAACGGCAAAATTACATTACAAAACCGTTTATCAAAACTCTATCCAGGTGTTTAGGTCATATAATAATGAATATATACGCCGATTAAAAGTAAAGATTTATTGACTGGTTCTTAAATACCCGTGATTGAATATGCGTTATAAGTTTGTAACTCTTAATTCGACTCTCCAGTTTCGGGTTTTAGCCATGATGGTTAAAGTCGTTTATAGTGCGTCTACATAGTCCTATCTACATAGGATTTTCAAAATATGTAAGTTATCAGTAGATGTGATTTGCAAACTTCGTAAGATTCTTGGTCATGATCACTTCAAACTATCTTTGTTAAACTTGTTAAAAGGTTTATCAAAAGAGGTTATGACCCTATCATTTTGCAACGTACTACATGCTTGGTGGTGGACCCATTTACAGATCGCCCTATGCTTTCCTCTTTAATTGTACGATGACCGGACAGGCTGTGGACCCTATGATGACGTCCACCTTAAAAAAGCACAAAAGGACGGTGACGTTTGATGTTTGTCTGCGGTCTTGTCTTGTCGTGCCCTCAATGGTTTATTCTCTTGTTGCTCAGTCTTCTGCCAAGTCATCGAGTACCTTCTTTGTGGCTTCCTAAGCTATTGTTTTTTTGTATTTATATAAACACGAGCATCGTTGTGTTTCACTTATATTGCCTTTTAATGCTGCCTTGTTGGTTAGAGAATAGTTCATGGCGTTTTTTTTTTTATTTACACTGTCTCGTTTAATTGGGATGAAGTAGGTTAAGTGTGAGGTTTGGTGCACCCTAGAACCTGGTTTAAACCTACAGCGGCCTTAATGCCACTGACCGTTCCAAGGCGGTAGCCCTACTGTCAACTTTTTTTGTGTTTGTGACGTCATATGCTTTTTTTATTACTATAGCCATTCTTGTTTGTCTTTTTGCGTGTTTTGGACTTACTGTGTTCTGTGAAAGCTGCATTTCCTGTTCGATTTTTATACTTACTTTTACAAATGATGGAGTACACATTTTGTAAAATATGGCTTTTGTTGGCGGGATAGCTACTACTACTAAACGTCATGATTATTCAGATACAACTTGTATGTTAGATTGCCATGATACAATAGCCATGTCAACTACATCGATTATAGTGTTTAAGCAGCGGCGGGAAGCCATGTTTGAAAAAACAACGCATAGCCGTTAAGTAGTACGGCAATCTATATAACGATTGCTGAAAATTTTAGGAATTACAAATCATTTGTTGTATTGGCTGAATTGTTAGATAAAAACTGCGGTTTATTGTCTCGTTCATTTGAAAGTGATTACTAGTATCTACGATGTGTGGCTAGCGCAAGGTGTCGGAGATGTTAATATTTTTTCTTTCGATGTTCAAACAAAGAATTCAAGATGTATTTATTCAAGAATGGGACGCAGAATTAAATATATCCACACGAGCGCTTTTTTATAGGATCATTTCTACTTTTGAATTCAAACCGTATCTAGATAAAATAAATATATCTAAATTTCGCTCTGCTCTGACAAAACTCAGACTGTCATCGCATAGATTGGAAATTGAATGTGGCCGGTGGCGTAAGCATGCAAATGTACCTTTACAAGATAGAAAATGTAGACAATGTAACCTATTGGAGGACGAATACCATTTTGCAATTGAGTTCAAAAACTACAACGATTTAAGAACTATATATGTAAAAAAACAAAACTTTTGGAAACACCCAAGCTTCTTAAAATTTACACAACTAATAAATAGCACATGCGAGTCTGAAATAGAAAGTTACCCGTGTTCGTAAACAAAGCTTTTGAACTACGAATACTTATAAATAAATACTAAAGTAACACAGGGAATTCTCTTGAACTTAATTGTACAGCTCGATATGTATAAATACCTGCTTTATAGAAAGATCTCTCCCAAATGGATATGTTACTTATTTACTTGCTAAATCATACTGCATATGAATGTTATTGTTTACTTATTAAAACATGCCGTGATTTATACATAATATACGAATGTAACGCTGAATTGATAAGAGAACTAAAGTAAATAAATGATTGCATGTAATGGAAAGAGAAAATTACTTATATTCATGTAGTTTGTTACATACAATAACTTGCTATATAAATATATTATGCTCTTGCTCATCTCACCAGTGAAATTTATGTATAGATATGTACATTATTTAAACATGTTCATGGGCTATATTTGGCTTAAATAAAGAAATAAACTAAACTATATCAAATGACGGACACTTTTGCTCTAAATATACATTAATTATTGATTCGTTTTTTGAAACCAAGCGGATATTTTCGTTCCGAGCGGGCAAACAAATGCTAACGTTTGACCTTTGATCCACTGAGTGTTGATATGAACTGTGAAGTTAAATACTGGCAATGTCACTAAGCGCCAAACCCCACTATAACACCGATTTTCATGACCCATTGATGATATGGCCTTAACCGTTGTTTGCTACTCATTTGCACAGGTGAATAAATTATTCGGTATATTAGCATTTGAAATATGATATTGTTTCTCTTTATTTATTTACATAACATGTATCCTATTGTTTGACCCCGTAAATTTAAATGATTGTGGATGAACTGCCTACGCGTTAATGATACGGTTTAAGTGTGACTATCCATTCCTTTTCGAGTTGTTATATACTTTACATATTACTCGCGACAAAGCATAAATGAATGGTTAGATAATAATACAAGTATTGAATTGGGGTTTTATGGCGCACCAACACATGAAAAGGTTATATGGCGCCTAACAGGCATGAACATGCCAGGCTCATCTTCCATGTACATCGAGATAAAATATGGAAAATGGGCCTAGAACCTTCTCACCCTGAACTGCAGAGTTGCTGAAAATTCTATCGTAGAAACTCCATATACGCTGGAGCCACGTTTATTGTTTTTCTGCCACTGCTCTTTTGATGCGAGCGAGATAGCACCTGAAACAATGCAGGGATTTATGAAGACCTTTAATGAACATGAACAAAAAATGACAAAATGAACATGAATTTGGGGGCATTCTACCCCTCTGCCTACTCCTCCAAAGGGATCTGCAGTGGCCCTATTCTTTGCCCCGTGACCAAACGGGGGTACCCGGGAACCACACGGGGCTAATACAAGTATACCCGCCATCAAAAGTTAACGTCAATATATTAACAAAATACTTTAAGAATGCATAAAAAAAGAGATAAAAAATGAATCGGTTAGGAACTACTTTGTGATGAATATTGTCATGGTATGATATAGAAATGGTGCTGATTGATCAATAACGACAAAGGGGAGAGGATGATTAGTGAAATAGGCACACTGGCTGAACGAGCAAGAGCCCATGAAATGAATCGTCACTAGGACCGTTTGACATGACTCTCAGTGAGAATATAATTACAAGTATTATAATTCAGTCATATTACGAGACTGCGTGCGATACCACCCACAAACATTTTAACTTAATATTTTATTTAAAAAAAAAGACTGCAATATCTGCAAATGCAAAGAAACGGATATACAATAATTTGTTCGACAAAATTCCATTGACAATAGCTATAATAATCTTTTCTACACTAAATAATTAACATTATTTAAATCAAAATCACTTTCATTTGCGTGAAGGCATGTCATTTCACATGATCTACTCTATTATATCAAAGCTGCTTACTCACATAATAAAGTGGATATGACATGAACGTCTATTTATTATTAAATTTAATTAAAATAGTTGGCAAATACGATATAATGTTATGGCTTGCTTAGCCTCATATCACTTTTCCCTACGAGTTTAGTTGATTTAATAAAATATTAGCAGGAATATGAGATTCTGCCTTAAGGTGACGTCATTGCCATTAAGTATAGGATATAGGTTATGAAGGTATGAAGCCACATATTATTTTCCATATTGACACCAATGTTAAGTTGTCACATATTAATGATTTGCTGCATCTTCAACTCAAGTATGGATAATGCAGCAGTGCAATTTTCATGAGAAAAACTATTTTTCCAAGAAAAAATCACCAGAAAAAGTGGGGTCACAAGACATGTAAGAAATTTCTTGTTTGTTTACTAAACAGTTCAAGGGTACAGCTGTTTGTTTTTGATAGTTGCTCACAAAGTGTAAGCATAGAGTTGAAATTTCGAAAATGTTCGTCAGTTATCCAGTAAAACTTATTAATACGCTTCTTATACATACAACAACAAAATCGAATATAAATGGGCAGTTTTCCCATACTTATAATGTCCATTTCCATAAAAAATGATGGACTTTTTATTATAGGAACTACATTCGACTAAACCTCGGAGGTTTACATGCAATTGGTGGTGGAAAACCTATGAACAGAAATCGCCACCATTAGAACTCCCTCCCTTTCGGTTTCTTAATGGTAAAGATTTCTCTTCATAGCCTCTATCCGACTTAGTGATTACCATAGCTTTATCGATAGCCTTTATATAGGTCACTCTCTTAACCGTGGCGGTAAATTCTTCATGAATAAATGTAGCCAGTATTTGAAGTCCTGAGCTATCTGATTGGTTTGAAAAGTATGGTAACGGCAGTTATTGCATGGTTTATGAAAATTGTATCATAAGCAGAAACAAGGGAAAACCATTAGTGTTTATCCTAGTTTTTAAACCCACCAGATGGCTCAGAACTTCAAATACTGGCTACAATTACTCATGAAGAATTTACAGCCAGCGTTCTTCACAGTTTAGAGCGTGACCTATATAGAGACAATAGATAAAAACTAAGCTAAACACTAGGCCGGATAGAGTCTATGAAGAGAAATCTTCACCATTAGGAAACCGTGGTCGGTCGGTCCGTCCCTGTTGGTTTCTTAATGGTGAATATTTTCTCTTTATAGCCTCTATCTTATACTTATAGCTTTGGTATGATGATATTGAACTTCCAGCAGTCATTTTATGTTATAAACCTATATTCCCAACTTTGGAGATTTTCCTTTATGTCAACTAAAATCATAAATAAAGTATTTAAGTTATGTGAATCAAAATAATTATGCGTGGGAGAGATTAGGTCGGCGAAACTATTCGCTTTTATTTTTTTCGAACTTAAAGTCTATCCGACCTGGGAGTCCGTGACCGAGTGGTTAGATTGTCTGACTTAAAATCACTTGCCTCTTACCGCTGTGGGTTCGAGTCCTCATGGGACCAGGAATCCTTATGTGAGGAAGCTATCCGTATGCAGCCGGCGGAACGTCGGTGGTTAAATTGCCCGTAGGGGCACTAAAATTGCCCGGAGGGACTCTAAAATTGCCCGGAGGGACACCTGGGGTCTGCTTGCACCAATGGAAGTTATACAATCCAATTCAATTCAATTCCGACCTGTATGAGTTCTTCAAAAGAAAATGCTGCCGTACTGATAGAAAACACAGTGAACATGGTAAACACTTTCTGAGTATATGCCATCCTTTCATAGCTATCGGATGATAAAAGAAAAATTCAACAAATGTTACCTTTGCATTTTAATTTGGTTTCAAATATACCCCTATTAAGCCTTTTCCACGTTCATATAATATATCTCATCTAGACAATTATTTTGAAGAACTATAAGACCCGGCCTTTTATTTACCTTTCTGCATGGAGACAGATTGCTTTAAGAAGTATTGTCTCTACAGATGTGACATATATTCTAGCTGCAATCAATATAAAATGATCGATCCCATAAGCCTTAAATAGACAGTTATTAGGGGAACATCTATAAACCTGGGACAAATATCGAACGCACTGTATCTTGATGGGGGACACGTTCAGCAGATTTAATTGACAATACTGATTAATTCTCGGCAGCTAACATCTCTGAAATATGTATAATAAAGTTGATTGATTCAACGTTTCATGGTGATTATAGCTGAAAACAAATGTTGAATTAGAAAGCAGATGTCTGCAATTGTATAGTTATTATACAACCAGTATAGGGCAGAATATTACGTGGTCCGAGTATTAACTTTCATACCCCATCCAAACCCTTCTCCAAGAAGCGAAAACGGGGTTGACTGGCGTCTGAAATAAAACCTTAATTGCGGTTTAAAAAGTTTGGATATTGTAAAATAAAAACATTTAATAAGTAATATTAAATAGTTTGTCTCATTTTATTCATTAAAAAAAATTTAAACATGTTTTATTGTCGAAATATCAGTTATAAAATCAGGCTTATATAAGCTTTCCCTAAGGCGGGACCATGAAATGTTTTTTGAACAAATAATACATTTTTAAGTCCTAGTTAAAATTTAGGTCGATCGTGACTGCATATTACAGATTATACTACTACAATAGCCACAATACAACATTAACTATTTACAATGCATGCAAACGTTTACATAAGCGCACAAAGGGTTGCACTATCAACAATATAATAACCTTACATAATATATGTGTAACCGTAATTTGACCATACCGAGTGTATGCGATATCGTAGAATATTGAAGTCTTGCTTCAATGAAAAGTCAATGGGACAATCGAAGTCAATGGGACAATATACAAGTCTATAACAATGCTTGAGTGTAGGTCTCACAACACACTTCGATTTTACTGTGTTGGCCATAGGCAGTAAAGTCCAATTTTCCATTTTGAATCAAGCATTTACAGTCTAAAAGTATTTTTTTGGGAAAATACAGTTACTGCTGCTCATAAAAATCCACAAAATCTGGTACATAGCCCAGTTTTTTTTTTTTTTAATGTGAATGGTGGCAGTCAAGGTACTCTTTTCGGCTTTCACTAAACAGTTTGCACCTAAATTCATACGCATTTTGAGCACCCACAAATGTGTCACATTTTGCTGTCAGTGTCGTCTAATCGCTGTTCATCCAATCTCACACTATTGTTTTCTCACCTGCAACAAGAAAAGAAAATATCCATGGGCAATTATTAAAATATCTCAAACCGAAGAACACACCCCTACTTTTTATGGTGTAAGAATCACCCTACAGTCACATGCAAGGGAGCTAAGTGCATAGTGAGACCTGTACACACACACATAGACATTGTGTGTTTACGAGCTTTTACTAATACACCTTATACACAATTCAACTTTGTAATCGGTCACCCAGGTTTTTTGAAAATAACACGAATACTAAAAACTAGAAATCACCAAAACACATACCAATATTTTATTAAGTTTATTAACAAGGTTTTAATCCAATCAAGGCAGATTAATTTTTATAAATCGCCAGCGATATTTGTTAAACGACACCAGTTAAAATTTCAAATGAAAATATAAATTATTAAATATTATATAATCCTTTGAAAAGTGACCGATTATAAAAGTTTAGTAGTGTAGAAAAATTTACAAACCAGTAGGACTGACTGTTCCAAGTCGGTAACACTTGTGTTGTGTTGTTTATTGCCCTTTTCCTCGAATAGTTAATTTGCTCTTTACGATGCAATTGCGTTTGGGTGCTGTGATTTCTATAGGACCATTCTTCTCAATTTTATACTGTGCATGTCCTGTATTGATGCCTCACTGTACCACTGTACCAGCATGCATTTACTGTTACAAATGCAATTTTATTTGTTTTTATCCATGACCTTCAACAGTTAATGTCACAATGGTAGAATGTCTTTAGATCGCAGAGGTAGAATGTCTTTAGATCGCAGTGGTAGACTGTGTTTAGATCACAGTGGTAGAATGTATTTAGATCGCAGTGTTAGATTGCCTTTAGATCACAGTGGTAGAATGTCTTTACATTGCAGATGTAGAATGACTTTAGACCGCGGTGGTAGAATGTCTCTAGATCACAGAGGTATATTGTCTTTAGATCACAATGGTAGAATGTCTTTAGATTACAGTTGTAGATTGTCTTTAGATCACAATGGTAGAATGTCTTTAGATCGCAGAGGTAGAAAGTCTTTAGATCACAGTGACAGAATGTATTTCGATCGCAGTGGTAGATTGTCTTTAGATCACAGAGGTAGAATGTCTTTATATCGCAGTGGTAGATTGTCTTTAGATCGATCGCAGAGGTAGAATGTCTTTATAACGCGTGGAAGAATATCTTTAGATCACAGTGGTAGATTGTCTTTAGATCGCAGTGGTAGAATGTCTTTAGATCACAGTGGTAGAATGTCTTTAGATCGCAGTGTTAGATTGCCTTTAGATCTCAGAGGTAGACTGTCTTTAGATCGCAGAGGTAGAATGTCTTTAGATCGCAGTGGTAGAATGTCTTTAGATCTCAGAGGTAGACTGTCTTTAGATCGCAGAGGTAGAATGTCTTTAGATGACATTGGTAGAATGTCTTTAGATCACAGTGGTAGATTGTCTTTATATCACAGAGGTAGAATGTCTTAAGATCACAGTAGTAGAATGTCTTCAGATCACAGTGATAGGTTGTCTTTAGATCACAGTGGTAGTTTGTCTTAAGATCACAGAGGTAGAATTTCTTTAGATCACAGTGGTAGAATGTCTTTAGATCGGATCGCAGTGGTAGATTGTCTTTAGATCACAGAGGTAGAATTTCTTTAGATCACAGTGGTAGAATGTCTTTAGATCGCAGTGGTAGAATGTATTTAGATCGCAGTGGTAGAATGTCTTTAGATGACAGTGGTAGAATGTTTTAGATCAAAGTGGTAGATTGTCTTTAGATGACAGTGGTAGATTGTCTTTAGATCGCAGTGTTAGAATGTCTTTAAATGAAAGTGGTGAATGTCTTCAGATCAAAGTGGTAGATTGTCTTTAGATCAAAGTGGTAGATTGTCTTTAGATCGCAGTGGTAGAATGCCTTTAGATCACAGTGGTAGGTTGTCTTTAGATCGCAGTGGTAGAATGTCTTTAGATCTCAGTGGTAGAATGTCTTTAGATCTCAGTGGTAGAATGCCTTTAGATGACGGTGGTAGATTGTCTTTAGATCACAGATTGTCTTTAGACCACAGTGGTAGAATGTCTTTAGATCACAGTGGTAGATTGTCTTTAGATCGCAGTGCTAAGATTTCATTGAACATAACGAATTACGAAATATATGTTATCAATATAAATATAGTACACTAAGTACTAACTTTATTATTGTATCTCAAAACAATGCCGAAGAAGACGTATTTCAGCATTAAAACGTTTTGAGTACGAGAATTGTTTTTACCGCGAAGAACAAAAATGAACAAAAACAACAAAACAATGCGGAAATGAAACGAATTCTTGAAAAACGTATGGGCAGACAATATATCGATATACTAGTAGCAGAAAACAATATGAAAGTATTCAATAAAAAAGGTTATTGCTTTTGTATGGGGAAATATTACTTGTAACTCATTCTTTTGGCGTAGGGTGACTTTCAAGCTCGCCACATCCGCCAAAATAATTCGTAACAAGTATTTTGTCTCGATACAAATGAAATAACCTATACTTATAGGTCAAATACTATAACTTATTCCTTCGGCTGGTACTTGGGATTTGAGGTTTGGATGGGTTTCGATTTCGTGGGTGAGGTGAGTTGTGTGAGGTGGGTGAGTGGGTCAGGGTTAGGGTTATGTGTAGTGGTATGATGGCTGGTATTGGAGTGGGGATAAAGATGGGTGTAGAGGTAGGCGCTTATTAATGTTAATGGCTCTCTACACGGTCGTCACATATATGCGACAATGTTCATATACGCATGTCAAGGCAAGCATAAGAGGATCATTTCAAATCATACGCATTGTCAAGTTTCCATACAATACTGTTGGTACGTGTTAAACAACTGAAAACACGCTGTTTATCGAGAAAGTTTAAAGCAGTTATTCGAGTGAAAACAAATATTTAACTCACGGCCTAGACAGTGTTATTCTATAGCACACACTATGTCCTTAGAGCCTTGCACTTATGTCCCATGTAGGGTATCTTGCTTTGGTTTTCAAGACAATCCCTACAAGGCAAATGTAAACATTTACCTTCACTTGATAATTTCTGTTAAAACATAATAGCGTCTACGTTCGAATAAACTTTGGAGTGGGCGGAGCTATTTGCAAACGCTTCCGGTGTACCTCAATAGAAGATGGCTGGCTATTCCGCGGTCTGAACATTCACCGGCGATATTTCTCTCACTTATTTACCATTAACAACCTCCCAAGGCACGTTTTTGTTATTTCTATAACAAAGGGGAAATCATTTTAATAATGATATATACGTATTATCGCGAATAACTCTCATTCTTAACCTCAGTTCCATCTCGCATCAACGCCGAAAATTTATTTTTAATACATACTCCGGCATTGTCTCTCTTCTCTGTCCTTGTATTTATTTTGTTCATAAGGAACCGAGGGTCTCTTCAGTATAAGTTTTCATAGTCCAGGGTCATTGATATAATTAATTGCGGGCACGTATGCCTCCAACATTTCTTAATCGAGGTTATGTATCATTGTTGGTGGGCAGTGGGCATATACCTATAATCAAGTGGGCATATACCTATAATCAAGTGGGCATATACCTATAATCAAGTGGGCATATACTACTATAATCAAGTGGGCATATACCTATAATCAAGTGGGCATATACCTATAATCAAGTAGGCATATACCTATAATCAAGTGGGCATATACCTATAATCAAGTGGGCATATACTACCTATAATCAAGTGGGCATATACCTATAATCAAGTGGGCATATACCTATAATCAAGTGGGCATATACCTATAATCAAGTAGGCATATACCTATAATCAAGTGGGCATATACTTATAATCACTCAGCCTTATACCATAATTTACTTGACAAACAAAGACCGGGGGAGTCCGTGGCCGATTGGTTAGAGTCTCTGACTTGAAATCACTTGCCCCTCACCGCTGTGGGTTCGATCCGTCGTGGGCCTATGAATCTTTATATGAGGAAGCTATCCAGCTGGTTTGCGAAACGTCGGTGATTCTATTTTACCGAGGTGCCCGTCCGTACAAGCTGGAAAGTCACCATATGACGTTAGCTGTTGGTGCGCCTATAAAATCCAATTCACATCTCAAAATAATTATATTGATGGTCCTTATCGTTTCTCCGACTTTACTGGCTTTTTGTTTCATGCAAACCACGCTAAATACGGCTATTTTTGTATAAAATATTATCAGTAGGGGGTCAAATGTTTCAGAAGGAATAGTGGAATGTCTTTAGACCATGCATTCAGTCGTACAAACTAGTATGGTCTTGTCCTGGTAACTGATTAGGTTTATTCTTGTTTTCACGTGCATAACTATCTATAAACGAGGTGTTCAAAATGCTGTCGTGCCTAAATTCTCGATTTAAAGTCACAACTGGTTTATGCTCAACCTTAACGGAAAAGGTACAGACATTGTGTCCAGTAATAAATTATAATATAACCGTCAAATTTGCGTTAATTTACCCAATGTGCACAGGCGCTACTTGGAATATTTGCTTTGAAATTAACCTGCGGTTAAAGATTTGCGGCGTTTTTAACCACAAACCATTTTGCGAACATAAAATATTCATTGTCTTGAACAACGCGGCTTTTTGATTATATATGTTGTTTGGGCGATTGTTTCTTGTAAAGGTTGTATTGCAGATTCTTAGACACGTTTTAAATTTTACGTACATTCTATACCACAGAAACAGACATTATGGGCACCCAAGAATGTTAAATGGGCAAACAAAGCTCATTGCTTTTACCAATTTGCAGTAAACTAGTTGTGAAAATCTCTCTAGAAATTTTAAAAATCTCACGACATTTCTCCAAGTGAAGTTTTAATCTCCAGATGGTTTTGAGCTACAGCGATCCCTGTATGGGTCTCATTCGCAACATCTCGTACACTTCTTCGAATAGTCCAGATCATCTGCGACACTTGCTTGTTTTCAAGACAAACTTCTAGAACAGTTCTTCTAAAACAAGTTTGACTTTTACCGAGATTCGGGTATCGTTTCTGATTGGCTAATACAGACGCACCTGCTATCGAAGATATACAGAACGACAGAAAGACAATAAATTAATAAATAAGCAAAGAGGGAAACGTCATCATTATATCGACGAACTAAATGTGGATGGTCATAAATACTATAATAAAAAAATAATAATGTGTTTCCGGTTTCAATTTTTTTCTGCACAAAGGGTCAAGACGTTTGTATTTACAATCAAACGTCAAGATGATCAAGACTATTCTTCAAAATGTGATCCGACGAATGACGGGATTGGCCGAGTTTTCACGATTGGTGAATTCATTTAATATAAAAAAGTCAGCTCAAACTACGTCTCGAATTTTAACACAAGTATTGTTGCTGTCATATCAGCAAAGTTTGTAACACGGACCCGTTAATTAGACTACCAAGACTCTACTTGACAGCATAACCTGCTGTCCTGCTGTCACTTTATGCCGTCGTAACCCCATCTCCACAAACGCTGTTTCTACAGGATATGAAATATACGTTTAGTAACACTGATGTGATGATTATACAGATTTCAATGTTAAATTGGTCAACTAGCTGACCATTTCTTAATGAATAAACAACATCCACCTCACTGAAGTTCAAATATCAATCATGTCCTGGTACATCAGGATACTAGTAGTTGAACGTTACCGACGTATGACTCCCCACCTCCACTCCGCCCACAGGTTCATCTGCTGACCACATCATAAATGTATAATTTAAGGTCTAAATGTCATCAGTTATATAGATATACTTTTCAGCATTTCCCTCTCATTTCAAGTTAGTAAAATTTAGTTGGAAAGTATAATTGATTATCGATTATAAAGTCCCCACTTATGGCTGTGACGCATTTATAACTCAATAAATGCTCCATTATAATTTCTATCCATAACGTGGGCCGAGTATTAACTTTCATACCCCATCCAAACCCTTCTCCAAGAAGCGAAAACGGGATTGGCAGGGATATGAAATAAAACCTTAATTTCGGCTTAAAACGTTTGCATATGGTAAAATTAAAACATTCAATAGGTAATTATAAACAGGTTATCGCATATTTTCAGTAAACATGTTTTTAAACATGTTATATTGTCGAAATATCCGTTATACAATCCTAATATAAGCTTTCCCATCGATTAATGAAATTAAGGCGGGACCACGTAATGTGTTGGATAAATCCAGATTAAGACACCCTGAAGTTGTAGCGCAAATTAATAAAGCTAACCAAAGTTGTTGTTGTTGTTTTTGCTGCCCCAGCTAGCAACAATTAGTTTACATGGAACAAACCTACCAAGAGAGTATTTTGGCTGTAAAATAGTTATTGCTCTAAAACTAGGGTATATTTATTTACCACTCCAGATAAATACTGACCATTATTTGGCTGAAACATGCACCCCAAGCGGGTGGACCGTTAACCACAGAATTCGTCATGTTTGTTATTAGTCCATACAACTGTAGTCAGGGCCACAGAATGCAGTCTTTGAAACAATTCCTGCACATGCATTGAAAGAAATATTTCCAATCTATTTAAAAGTTTAATCTATTTAAAGGGTATAACAAAGAACTGAACTTCTGAATTATTATTTTTCATCTTATAATTGAAGATAGGGTTTGGTAAATATTGATATTCTAAACGTATTTTAGTACAGGTATATGGCTTTTATTTACGTCTTACATAACGACCGAGATTCCGCGAGATCAGAACAGTTCAATGTCTTGCAAATGCAATAATTTAATGCCATACATTGGCAAATATTCATAAACAAGTACTATTTATTACCAGGTTTTATAACGATATAAATCAACTATTATGCAAGTCATATCATGCTGAGTAAAACATACTGAACCAAACAGATAACGCACCAGTAGACAACCCTTGAATGTATGAACTTATTATATGCCGTCTGGTAGCCTTGAAGACAGGAGATTTGAATGATTTTTTTAAATTTACAGTCGTAATTGACAAGATATTTGTCTCGTTCAGAATGAAATTTGTTTTGATTTATTGAGTTATTATTGAGATAATAAAAGTATTATCTACGGGTGCGTTAGCTGTTTGGTTCCGTATATATCATGTAACGCCGATGGCAACTCAATGCAATGCAAGTTGAGTAACTGTAGGACTCACAAAACAATTTTCTGCCCTTGAGTACTCGTGCCCAACAGACGAAGGAGGTAGACACAAAACCCAGTTCCTCTTTTCCGCTTTTTACAGGTTTTTCGATTGCATACATTGATGTATCCTTTTCAGGAAGACATCACTGAACATTTCATGTTGATATAAGATTGCTATAGCTAATTCGGTCTCATTTTAAACTGCATACGCGTTTTCGCTTCTTAGAGAATGGGTTGACTGGGATATGAAAATTAATACTCGAACCACGTAACGTTTTATATGCTAAGCATTAATCAAAGGAGCTACTAGAACAAGGAGCTACTAGAACCATTTTTAAAAAGCCTTCGGTATGGCACGGCCGTGGACTCAACCCATTATCTCCCTCATTTGAGGCGGACGCGCTTCCGCGGGCTCGACCTATATTAGAGGTGAAAAGGAAACTGGTCCGAGATAACATTGTAAATAAGCATGACCCTATCACGTTTATGATGCTATAAAACATTGTAAAGTGTTGTTTACGCTGCTCATGACCCTTGCATGTTTGCGCTGCTCTTGACCGTCGCATGTATAGATAAGAAAGTGAACGGGATAACCAAACAAGTGATACCAAAACCTTATACCTGTACATAATAACTAACTTTAGTGTTTGCCCTACTTTTTCCTCCAATCAGACGGTGAGGAATTTTAAAAAAATGGCGAACTTATTCATGTAAATTTCTGACGATCACCAATTTTAACCATTTAGTCATTAAGTAATCGCTTACTAAATGCCACGCGCTTGTTTTGGCGCGAACGTGTTAAGACGCTAGGTTTCGTAGAAGCGCGGGGAAAAGTAGGGCAAACACTAAGTCAGTTAGAGGCTAAGAAGTGAAATTTTAACAATTAAGAAACCCCGGTCAGTCGCTGCGCTCTTTCCCTTAGGGTTTCTTAATTGTTAAAATTTCACTTCATAGCCTCTAACTAATACTTGGTTAAGTAGAGTCAAGAGTCTACATGCTGTGACTGGTATTTGGAGACATCCTATATTTTGGCCCCTATATCCTCTTCAGACCATAGCCAACACCGCTCGGCTTTAAAACAATGTGCTGGGATTCACAAAATAAGATTAGAAGTACATTTCATATCTAAAAATGACCGCAATTGTTTACATAAATGTCATTCATGATACCATTGTTTGTTTACAAAGACTAACACATGTAAACACTCTATATTACATAGTATCACGACAGTGACCTAGTGGCCATGGTAGGGTCGGATTCGAACCTCTAGCCCCAGGTTTTGAATCCAAGCTCGTTAACACATTTTAACATTAAGGTTGTTGTAAATACGCACGTTTCTTCAAATATAAGTCAAACTGTTTAGACGTAACTTCTGTCCCTGTTATGATGGTTCTATAAACGAGTTTTACCGTTTCCATAACAATGATACAAGTTTGATTTTGTTGAGAAGTCACTAGCAGCAAATGTTTTCTTATACAGTGCATGTTACGTGAACAGTGTAACAACGCTAAATGTAACAAGTCCGCTAAAGGTAACAACCGCCGTTAAAGGTAACAATTTCAACGCTAAAGGTAACAGCCTCCACTAAAGGTAACAATTACCTCTACCGCTATAGGTAACAACACTTACGCCACGGTGCCACAGTAACTAAAATGAACACGTTTCTCAATTTTCATTGAAACTGTAGATGTTGAAAAAGTTGTCACCTTTAGCGTTAGCCTTGATACCTTTAGCGGAAGAGAAGATTGTTACCTTTAGCGGAAGAGATGATTGTTACCTTTAGCGGCGGTTGTTACCTTTATCGTTGAAATTGTTACCTTAAGCGGCGGTTGTTACCTTTAGCGGAATTGTTACCTTTACCATTGTTACAAACAGTATAAATGTTGTATGTTCTTGATATTTGAAATATTTATAGATGATTTGTAGAATTTATTATTGTATTGTTTTGTAACGTCTAGAGCTCCCATGTATTAATATATTTTAAAATATGTCTATTACTGAATATGCTACAAATCACTTTAAATGTATATACGAGTATATCCCATTTCTTTCGTAAATATTGTACATATATTCTATATATTGTTGAGGGCATCATGGAAGATTGACTAGTTTCAAATGAGCATTATTATTATTATTAGTAGTAGTAGTAGTAGTAGTAGCAGTAGCAGTAAGTGTAATAGTAGTAATAGTAGTATTTGTAGTAGTAGTAGTAGCAGTAGCAGTAGCAGTAGCTGTAATAGTAGTAATAGTAGTAGTAGTAGTAGTAGTAGTAGTAGTAGTAGCAGCAGCAGCAGCAGCAGCAGCAGTAGTAGCAGTATCAGTAGCAGTTGCAGTATTAGTAGTAATGGTAGTTGGTAGTTGTAATAGTATTTATTATATTATTAGTAGTAGTATTATTACTATTATTATTAGTATTATTATTATTATGGAAGATCGAATTGTTTCAAATGAGTTCTGTTGTTGTTATTGTTATTATTATTATTATTATTATTAAGAAGTTATTAAACGACAATGGTTTGTCCAAACAGGATAATGTTGCTCCTAGTTAGGTGTTGGCACGAGGGCTTTATACGTATAAGTTGGTGAGTGCCATGATTTATCTTATTGGCGCACTTACATGGACATGTTGTGCAAGAAGGTGCATGCTTTTTTCTTTCTTTAATGTGTTACTATTTATAGTAAAGTATGCAATAATTAGTATTTTTTTTGTATTCGTTGTTTTACAATTCGTTCTTTTGTTATCAGACCAGTGAAAATCAGCTCATTGAACACAATGCAAACTAGGCTATATTTGGAGATCAGTTACAAGTTTCACAACATTCGTTCGCTTAAATACACTTTAATTCTGTCAGTTAAACACATTTGGCTGTGATTATTGAGCAATATTATTGGGCAATTTCGTTTCACGGCAATTACTAGTTTGATGTTTATATAGCTGTTAACCATGTATCGACAAATGAAAGTACGGTGTTGTTTGCTCTCTCTCTCTCTCTCTCTCTCTCTCTCTCTCTCTCTCTCTCTCTCTCTTATTACTTAGATCTACGATAGTCTGAATTAATAAATAAATCCGTTCTTTCCTCCTTAACCTACCCCTCTAGCTGACTTTATTTATTATTATTAATATTATTGTTATTATAATTAAAATATATTATGAAATTCCTGCGTGACTCCTCTTTTCTCATACATCATGTATTTTTGATCTGAGAAATAAAAGTTATTGTTGTTGTTGGCTCTCAAACGGTCCCATCACCGATTCAGTTTTTCAACTTTGCACGCCATTTATTCACACTATACATATATTTGATATACATCTGTCAACCACATCTCTACCTGATCTATATGCTCATACTCTCCAAAAAAATAATCCTGACAAACACAGTAAAATACTTACTATTCATGACATCATCTGGATAGAGTTTTGATAAACGGATTTATAATGTAGTTTTGCCGTTGGTTTCATGAATCATGAGTTGTGACAGATAGTGTGCACAGGGTTTAAAATTTAGTGCATGCACACGTATAGGTTCAAAAAATAGGTGCAGATAACCCATGAACAATATGACATTATAGCATGGTTTCAATGAGTACGATAATTTAAACATGGAGCATGGTCACTGAAATTCCCTTTGTAATAGCACAGGTGTACATCGTTTAATTGAAAATAACACCTGTCAGAATAAATGGTGTACTACAACTACCAGTTGTAGCATGGTCGGTGACATTTCCATTGATGAATGCATCTAGCATTAAATCGTTTAAAGTAGGGTCACTAAAGGGGCGTGGTTATACGGTACTACAACTATTAGAGTACGGTCACTATGACGTCACAGTGTTACTAAGTGCACCATGCTACAAAAAAGATAGAGTCTGTCTCAGCTCGTTGGTTATTTAAACACCTCGATGGGCGTACGTTGGTTATTTAAACAGCTCGATGGACTACGCCCGGCTCGGTGTTTAAATAAGCCAACTCGCCGAGACCAGACTCTATCTATTACTTATTGGAAGTTAGAGTATGGCAGGGAGCTGAAATGGACATGCTACACAACAAATAGAGTATGGTCTCATCTCGTTGGTTAATATAAACACTTCAACAACTCAATGAGACCATACTCTATCTATTACTTACGTAATTTGATACAGTCGTTACTTCCACACTGTTGTGACCGCATTCTTGTGATATTTGATCTGTTTTCTTTCTTTGCAATCGTGATGTTTTAGATTTTAAAAAATGTATTTTGGGAAGGGCAATGACTCCTAGATCACGAGAACACACATGATTCCAATCAATGGTTAGTTTTAACCTCGTGTCGTTGATATCACGATACAATGTTTTTATTACCGGCGCGAATATTGTTCGCGATAAAATTACAAAATTTGGAATGTTTTTGTTTGAGAATAACAATGTTCGTGAACATATTCCGCGGTTTTTAAACCATGACAGAAAGGGCAATTATTGTCAATGCCAAAAATTAAATTTGTTCAAATAAATACGTTTGTGTAAGGAAATAAGTTGTTTTAATATATGAGGGTACCAACCCCGCCCCATGGCATCTGGAGTAATGGCTTTTTTTGGGCATGGCATCTGGAATACTCCCTAACAGAGGGTTGGCATCTGGAATACTATTTGAACAATGCGAGGCCGCGCAGCGGCCGAGCCCGAGGGCCCGCAGGGTCCGAGCTCTCTAGTGGGGTCCGGGGGCATGCCCCCCGGAAAATTTTGAAACCTAGGTGCTCTGAAATGGCATTTCCAGCAATCTGAGACATAAATTAGCTTAAATTTAATTTTTTGGATGGAAAAAAATATTTTTTGAAAAAAATACGGCGTACGCGTATGAAAAACTGCGATGTCGGCGTACGGCGTACCACAACCCGGCGTACGGAATACTGGCTAATATGGGTCGGAATCCGGCGTACGAAAAGGGAGTCGGTACACTCATATATGGGAGGTAATTCTGATACTTCGTTTAGAAAATAATAAAATAACACTTTTTTTTGTTGAAAATGACACCTTACCTAGCATTTCTAATATCTTCACACAATTATATCAATGTTCATATATGTAAGTTTAATCTATGTCGTTAGAAGATAGTGCTAAACCAGGCGCGTAGCTGGGCTTACGCACCTCCGCACGTGCGTACAATTATTTGTCAATGTCCGAAAAAATAAAATCAAAACAATGCGAAAAACGCAATAAAAACTAAAGAGGAGGGGTGGGAGAGGTGAGTTGTATTAAAGTTCCGTATGCCGTACCTGATTTAATTTTGTCTTCTGATTTCAATGTGTATTAAAATAGCAGTCAAAATAAGCTTAAAAGTGCTATGAAATATACGCCAAAACTCCCCTATGATCGTCTGGCAAAAAAATATATCACGGGAGCATGCCCCCGGACCCCCTAGCGGAGGTGCGTAACTCAAATGTGTACCCAGCTACGCGCCTATAAACATGTTGTTTTTTTCCCGTATATTAACAATTGGTAAAACAATAAGATCAACAATCATGATTGCCGTGTATCTCGTTGAAAGTAGTCTCATAAACAATACAATAATTTTTATATTCATGTCATTATGAAAGGCAATGAGATAGCATCGGCTATACCTGTAAGCACGTGTCTACCATGTCATGTGTCTAACGGCGTAGTATTCCAGTGTAGCGGAACTATAAAGATGAGCGTATAGCTCATCTTGTTTTGTTTGAATGGTGTTTTACGTCATTTTTAGCACATGTTAGGCCATATATGACGGTCGATATTTTGTGGTGGATGCAGACCATCCACTTTGGATTGAACCAATACTCAATATATCCCGCCGTCGGTAAGAATTGACATTTTCTCACTTACAAGTTGAGCTCCCAGGTGATATGACTGAAAGATTGTTGAAAGCATACATCTGTACACACCTTTTACTTGAAACAACCGCTTCTAAAGTTAATGTTGACCAAACTTCAAATGGATGTGATAATTATTAGAACACTGGCTTGCTAAGGTTAGGTCAGAACGACATCCAAGATGGCCGCCGTTACTATAAGTTGTCGAAACATTATTACACACTCATCTTCTCCAGAATCGCTGAACATATTTCGACATGTTTTCTTTATAACTAGTCCCGAACACCTACACTTTCTAGTTATTCTAGTGAATTCAACGGGGTTAAAAAAAGGCTCAAGGTTTGTATATAGAGATTTCACATGTTTTACATAGACTTATATATGAACAAATTGAAAAATATTTTTCTCGGAAACCACAAGTCATATAACTCTCATATGAAAGCTCTACCAAGTTTGTTCAAATACTGATATGGGGGTAACATATACCTCCTACCGGTGGCCACAGTTTTGCATATGATACAAGAACAGTGTTCTCTTAAACTACCAGAGGTAGAGGTCTGTCACAGCATGATACAACGGTATGCACTTCCTATGTATGTGTGTGTGTCGATTCTTAAGGCATACAGTACTGGTTATAGCCAAGAAAAATGGGGTGGTGTGTCTCTACCACAAACAAATCGACCGTCATATATGGCCTTACCTGATCTAAAAACGACGTTCAATAGGGACCAATTTAACACGGTGGTAATTCATAAAGGTTTTATTATTATTAGTTGGAGAATTCAAGTCCAATTTTGAAAGGAGCTCACATTTCCACCACTATAGCGTCCACCAACCTTTTATTATGCGAATTGTAAAGAAGAGTCACGTGCGTAATATGATCAGTCATTATTTACGACAACGTTGTACTTAAGAAATAGAACTTTCGGGCGAGTGAAATTATTGTTTACAATTGAACAACAAACCGTGATATATTACACGATAATTCACCGTAAATGATGTTCTATTTCTATTCTTATACCCCTAAAATGTGAAATTAACGCACACGTCTGAAATCGTTCACACTGCTTTGCTTACTCTCCTAACGTTGCAAACGTTACAGTGATATCTTTCGCATTGCCTTGCTTATTCTCCTAACGTTGCAAACGTTACAGTGATATATCGTTGAATATAACGAGGCTATAGTGCGGGTGTATTATAATACGGCTTAGTCCCGTCTTCGCACATCTTCAGCGGAATAAAGTACCTTAAATTGAATGATGCCCGATAACTACGTAAAAAAAAAAGAAATAAGAATAAAATGCTGATAATTACAAAAAAAATAAAAATATGTATCAATTTACTCTTTCTATTTTAGAAATATTATCGAGACTCGAGGCGCTTGGGGTGTGTCACACGCTGCTGTGCCGACGGCAACAAGGCCAGGTCACGTGGCGCTCACCGCCGGGTTCTACGAGGACCCGACATCCGTTGTTAAAGGTAAGTACACACAGCAAACAATGGTTCTCTCTTTCTCCAGTTTTCTTAATAGCAGCAACATAATATGACTTTAGAGTGTTAGCACTATATACGACGAACGAACACGAAATTAACTCAATTGCATACATTAATTGCTAATTTGAATGCTTATTTCCGTATACATAACTTGTTGAATATTTCTATCTACTTCGAAGTTTGTGAAAACTGGTAGACACCAATAATGGAAACTCATCGTGTATCTAGGTATTTTACATAGATGGAACGTGGGGGGAAAGTATGAAATGAGGGTAATAATGCGTATAAATAGGTACAAATTATGGAATGAGTGTAATGATCCGTATACGTGAGGACAAGGTATGGAATGAGGGCAATGATCCGTATATGTTGGAACAAGGTTTGGAATGAGGGTAATTGATGAGACTGCTTCACTGCGCATGTACCGTTTCTCTCAAACAAGCGAAGTCAAAGACCGAAATTACGGCTTCCAACCACGATCGTGGCCATGCGCCTGATCTACGTTCTATAAAAAGATATTTATGTTTTGGGATTTCACTCAATATTGCTTACATAATATAGTGTTGGTGTAACACCATAATGAAAAAAAATATAGGGTAGGTGTTATCCAACATGAAACAAATATAGTGTAGATGTAATACAACATCGGCTACCATCGGTCACCGTCGTTAGCCGTTGGTTCGCCGAAAGGTAGAACGTTGGTAACCAATCTTCCCGCGATTCTACACATGAGGATATATCGGTGGTCTCGTTGCTACCAAATGTTACCATCGGTGGCCATTGGTAACCCAAAATTAACCAACGTAGTTGCCGATGACAGAACCCTGAACGTACCCATTGTCTTTAGTCTCCAAGTATTAAAGCGACACACGGCAATCTGGATGTTTGTATCGATCATTAAAGTCAGCGTCTCGATTTAGTAATACAGTACCATTTGACATTAAACCGTGTTGTATATAATTAAATATAATTTTGATTTTTCATTTCTGCTTCTTATTCTACCATAGGTTTACATAGATTATTCGAGCAATATATTCATTCAAGTAACTGTTTGCTTTATACTATTCTCATAATTGATATTAATTGAACAAATGCAAATTATGTAAAAAAAAAAAAGAAAAGAAAAAAGAAAACAAGGGGACGCCCCAAGTTTGAAAAAAAAACAATCAAGATTTCCGTGTCTTTCTTTAATAGTGTTTTGATATAACAGACGAATATGTAGTTGCTTCTTGTTATTGGTCTATAATATGTCCTCCTTTGTCCAGCAATAATTGCCGGCGAATATGTAGAGACGAATAGTCAGTTAATCATATAAAGCGATAATCCATAGATTGACACAATACAACTCGTTGTATACAATCAGACCTTCGTGACTGGGCCATCTTTGACACACAGGGACTTCATTTGTAAATATCCGTCGTGTCAATAATTCATCAACACTATCAATGCCATGTATTCATTACGTGCTCACTGTATAGTTCAGTTATTCTGGACTGTTATGAATATTGAGTAGTTATATAATTGTTAAGGCCGGTTTCAATTGATTTAAACAAGTAGGATTGAGTTCTTCATTAGAAGCAGGTACAATGCGTAACGGTCGTGTGGCATCGACAAATACTACATAAATAGATTGAAATAAAAAGCAAATGTGCTATATTAGGAAACTGATAATTAGCTGCGATCGCACTTTCTGTTTTTTCACTTTTACAAAGGTGATTTGTTTTGCAATACATGCCTAATTCCACCAAAACATTTAGGTATACCACCTAGCCTATATTTTGTTTCATGTTATATTACACCTACCCTATATTTGTTTCATGTTGTATTACATCTACACTATATTTGTTTCATGATTGTATTACACCTACCCTATATTCGTTTCATGTTGTATTACATCTACCCTATATTTGTTTCATGTTGTATTACATATACACTATATTTGTTTCATGTTGTATTACAGCTACACTATATTTGTTTCATGTTGTATTACATCTACACTATATTTGTTTCATGTTGCTACACTATATTTGTTTCAAGTTGTATTACACCTAAACTTTATTTGTTTTATGTTATATTACATATACCCTATATTTGTTTCATGTTGTATTACATCTACACCATATTTGTTTCATGTTGTATTACATCTACACTATATTTGTTTCATGTTGCTACACTATATTTGTTTCAAGTTGTATTACACCTAAACTTTATTTGTTTTATGTTATATTACATATACCCTATATTTGTTTCATGTTGTATTACATCTACACCATATTTGTTTCATGTTGTATTACATCTACATTATATTTGTTTCATGTTGTATTATATCTACCCTATATTCGTTTCATGCAGTATTACATCTACATTATATTTGTTTCATGTTGTATTGCATCTACATTATATTTGTTTCATGTTGTATTATATCTACACTATATTTGTTTCATGCAGTATTATACCTACCCTATATTTGTTTCATGTTGCATTACATCTACACTATATTTGTTTCATGTTAGTATTAAACCTACCCTATATTTGTTTCATGTTGTATTACATCTACATTATATTTGTTTCATGTTGTATTACATCTACATTATATTTGTTTCATGCAGTATTACATCTACATTATATTTGTTTCATGTTGTATTGCATCTACATTATATTTGTTTCATGTTGTATTATATCTACACTATATTTGTTTCATGCAGTATTATACCTACCCTATATTTGTTTCATGTTGCATTACATCTACACTATATTTGTTTCATGTTAGTATTAAACCTACCCTATATTTGTTTCATGTTGTATTACACCTACCCTATATTTGTTTCATGTTGTATTACATCTACCCTATATTTGTTTCATGTTGTATTACACCTACCCTATATTTGTTTCATGTTGTATTACACCTACACTATATTTGTTTCATGTTTGTATTACACCTACCCTATATTTGTTTCATGTTTGTATTACACCTACCCTATATTTCTTTCATGTTAGTATTACACCTACCCTATATTTGTTTCATGTTAGTATTACATCTACCCTATATTTCTTTCATGATTGTATTACACCTACCATATATTTGCTTCATGTGGTATTACACCTACCCTATATTTGTATCATGTGGTATTACATCTACCCTATAATTGTTTCATGTGGTATTGCACCTACCCTATAATTGTTTCATGATGGTGTTACACCTACCCTATAATTGTTTCATGATGGTATTACACCTACCCTATGATTGTTTCATGTTGTATTACACCTACCCTATATTTGTTTTATACGGTATTACACCTACCCTATATTTGTTTTATACGGTATTACACCTACCCTATATTTGTTTTATACGGTATTACACCTACCCTATATTTGCTTCATGTTGTATTGCACCTACCCTATATTTGTTTCATGGTGTTATTACACCTACCCTATATTTGTTTCATGTGTTATTACATCTACCCTATATTTGTTTCATGTGGTATTACACCTACCCTATATTTGTTTCATGTTGTATTACACCTACCCTATATTTGTTTCATGTTGTATTACACCTACCCTATATTTGTTTCATGTTGTATTACACCTACACTATATTTGTTTCATGTTGTATTACATTTACACCATATTTGTTTCATATTATATTACATATACACAATATTTGTTTCAATGTGGTATTACACCTACACTATATGTGTTGCACTGTGTTAGTACACCTAAACTATATTTGTTTCATGTGGTATTACACCTACCCTATATTTGTTTCATGTTAGTATTACACCTACCCTATATTTGTTTCATGTAAGTATTACACCTACCCTATATTTGTTTCATGGTGTTATTACACCTACCACATATTTGTTTCATGTGGTATTACATCTACCCTATATTTGTTTCATGTGGTATTACACCTACCCTATATTTGTTTCATGTGGTATTACATCTACCCTATATTTGTTTCATGTGGTATTACACCTACCCTATATTTGCTCCATGCCGTATTACACCTACCCTATATTTGTTTCATATTATATTACACCTACCCTATATTTGTTTCATGTTGTATTACACCTACCCTATATTTGTTTCATGTTGTATTACATGTACACCATATTTGTTTCAATGTGGTATTACACCTACACAATATTTGTTTCAATGTGGTATTACACCTACACTATATTTGTTGCACTGTGTAAGTACACCTACACTATATTTGTTTCATGTGGTATTACACCTACCCTATATTTGTTTCATGTGGTATTACATCTACCCTATATTTGTTTCATGTGGTATTACACCTACCCTATATTTGTTTCATGTTGTATTACACCTACCCTATATTTGTTTCATGTTGTATTACACCTACCCTATATTTGTTTCATGTTGTATTACACCTACACTATATTTGTTTCATGTTGTATTACATTTACACCATATTTGTTTCATATTATATTACATATACACAATATTTGTTTCAATGTGGTATTACACCTACACTATATTTGTTGCACTGTGTTAGTACACCTAAACTATATTTGTTTCATGTGGTATTACACCTACCCTATATTTGTTTCATGTTAGTATTACACCTACCCTATATTTGTTTCATGTTAGTATTACACCTACCCTATATTTGTTTCATGGTGTTATTACACCTACCACATATTTGTTTCATGTGGTATTACATCTACCCTATATTTGTTTCATGTGGTATTACACCTACCCTATATTTGTTTCATGTGGTATTACATCTACCCTATATTTGTTTCATGTGGTATTACACATACCCTATATTTGCTCCATGCCGTATTACACCTACCCTATATTTGTTTCATATTATATTACACCTACCCTATATTTGTTTCATGTTGTATTACACCTACCCTATATTTGTTTCATGTGGTATTACATCTACCCTATATTTGTTTCATGTGGTATTACACCTACCCTATATTTGCTCCATGCCGTATTACACCTACCCTATATTTGTTTCATATTATATTACACCTACCCTATATTTGTTTTATGCTGTATTACATCTACACTATATTTGTTTCATGATGGTATTACACCTACCCTATATTTGTTTCATGTTGTATTACATCTACCCTATATTTGTTTCATGTTAGTATTTCACCTACCCTATATTTGTTTCATGTTGTATTACACCTACACCATATTTGTTTCATGTTGTATTACATTTACACCATATTTGTTTCATATTATATTACATATACACAATAGTTGTTTCAATGTGGTATTACACCTACCCTTTGTTTGTTTCATGATGGTGTTACACCTACCCTATATTCGTTTCATGTTGTATTACACCTACACCATATTTGTTTTATGTTGTATTACATTTACACCATATTTGTTTCATATTATATTACATATACACAATATTTGTTTCAATGTGGTATTACACCTACCCTATGTTTGTTTCATTATGGTGTTACACCAACCCTGTATTCGTTTCGTGTTGTATTACACCTACCCTATATTTGTTTTATGCTGTATTACATCTACACAATACTTGTTTCAAGGTGGTATTACACCTACCCTATATTTGTTTCATGATGGTGTTACACCTACCCTATATTTGTTTCATGATGGTATTACACCTACCCTATATTTGTTTCATGTTGTATTACATCTACACAATACTTGTTTCAAGGTGGTATTACACCTACACTGTATTTGTTTCATGTTGTATTACATCTCTACTCTATTTGTTTCATTTTGTATTACATCTACACTATATTTGTTTCATGTTGGTAGTATACCTGCAACGTACTTGTTTCCTAGACCAGCATACTATTATTAAGTTTTTCTCATAATGTTTCATACATTGTTTTTCATACAGATTTACAGGCGAAAGAGGTTGCATTTGATACCATTTTTAACGAGAGTCGCTACACGTGGTCCTGGGACACTCCCCAATTCCTAGCCAAAATCACAGGAGGTAAATATTTCATGTCACACCTAAATTCCTAGCCAAACTCACTGGAGGTAAATAGTTCATGTCACGCCCATATTCCTAGCCAAAATCACTGGAGGTAAATATTTCATGTCACGCCCAAATACCTAGCCAAAAGCATAGGTGGGAAATATTTCATGTCACGCCCATAATCACTGGAGGTAAATATTGCATGTCACGCCCAAATTCCTAGCCCAAATTACAGGAGGTAAATAGTTCATGCCACGCCCATATTCCTAGCCAAATTCACGTCCAAATTCCTAGCCCAAATCACTGGAGGTAAATATTTCATGTCACGCCCATATTCCTAACCAAAGTCACTGGAGGTAAATATTTCATGTCACGCCCAAATTTCTAGCCAAAATCACTGGAGGTAAATATTTCATGTCACGTTCATATTCCTAGCCAAAATCACTGGAGGGAAATAGTTCATGCCACACTCAAATTTAGCCAAATATTTCATGTCGCGCTCAAATTCCTTGCCAAAATCACTGGAGGTAAATATTTGATGTCACGCCCGAATTCCTAGCCAAAATTACTGGAGGTAAATAAATAGTTCACGCCCAAATTCCTAGCCAAATATTTCATGTCGCGTCCAAATTCCTAGCCAAAATCACTGGAGGTAAATATTTCATGTCACGCCCATATTTCTAGCCAAAATTACTGGAGGTAAATACTGCATGCCACGCCCAAATTCCTAGACACATATTTCATGTCGCGCTCAAATTCCTAGCCAAAATCACTGGAGTTAAATATTTCATGTCACGCCCAACTTCCTAGCCAAAATCACTGGAGGTAAATGGTTCATGTCACGCCCATATTCTAGTCAAAGTCACTGGAGGTAAATAGTTCATGTTACGCCCAAATTCCTAGCCAAAATCACTGGAGATAAATATTTCCTGTCACGCCCATATTCCTAGCCAAAATTACTGGAGGTAAATATTTCATTTCACGCCAATATTCCTAGCTAAAACCACTGGAGGTAAATATTTTATGTCACGCCCATATTCCTAGCCAAAATCACTGAAAGTAAATAAATATTTCATGTCACGCCCATATTTCTAGCCAAAATCACGCCCAAATTCCCATCCAAAATCACTGGAGGTAAATATTTCATGTCACGCCCTTAATCCTAGCTAAAATCACTGGAGGTTTATATTTCATGTCACGCCTAAATTCCTAGCCAAAATCACTGGAGGTAAATAGTTCATGCCGCGCCAAATTCCTAGCCAAATAGTTCATGTGGCGCCAAATTCCTAGCCAAAATCACTGGAGGTAAATATTTCATGTCACGCCCATATTCCTATCCAAAATCACTGGAGGTAAATAGTTTATGCCACGCCCAAATTTCTAGCCAAATATTTCATGTCGCGCCCAAGTTCCTAGCCAAACTCACTGGAGGTAATTATTTCATGTCACGTCCAAATTCTTAGCCAAATTCACTGGAGGTAAATGGTTCATGTCACGCCCATATTCTAGCCACAGTCACTGGAGGTAATTATTTCATGTCACGCCTAAATTCCTAGCCAAAATCACAGGAGATAAATATTTCGTGTCACGCCCAAAAGTCACGCCCAAATCCCTAGCCAAAATCACTTGAGGTGAATATTCCGTGTCACGCCCAAAGTCACGCTCAAATTCCTAGTCAAAATCACTGGAGGTAAATATTTTTGTCACTCCCAAAGTCACCCTCAAATTCCTAGTCAAAATCACGGGAGATAAATATTTCGTGTCACGCCCAAAGTTACGCCCAAAGTCACACCCAAATTCCTGCCAAAATCACTGGAGGCAATCACGCCTACTATTAATGTTACAAACTATTTGAGTCGGTGAACATTTTATTTTCACTACTGGGGCATTGATTTAATACTACACAATTAGAAAGCCTACACGTTCATACTTATCTAATAAAACATGCTTCATTTATACCAGATTCATAGTAATATACATCAAAACTCTCATATCGCAATAGGCGTATTTCTGGTACACAATCTACCAAATACCCTATATTTGTATGACTGCAGCTTCATCATAATCAGGAAATAGAGGGCCTTTCTCATTTTATCCTTAAAGGGAGTACATCAGGCTTTTCAAAGGGGTCTAGGGGTCCAACTTAAAATTGACAAATAATGATATTTTCTATTTTAAAGCACCTTAACATAATTTATGATCCTAAAAATGACCCCTTAGTTACAAGGAAATTCATTATGTACAGTAATACATGCTATCCTAGGTTATGCACCAGGGTTAATTTCAGCATTTTATGCCGAATTCCGTCCTCGCTATATGGTGTATTCGAAGTTTAAACCTTAACAATATGGTTCGAACATCATATTTTGATGGATATAAGTGTTTTATCATGAATTGGAACATTTTTATAATTAAGATATTTCTAGAAAAATCCCGATGTACTCCCTTTAAAATATCTACTATCGTATGTGTTTAAATAAAATGCGCGATTATAATAATTCTTGAATATTTTATTTCTTAGGTAATCCGGATCGTATGTTCTCAAAGAAGTATCCCGGACACATGAAGTGGTTGGCAGGTATCAATGCAGCGGATATGGACTCCTGGGTGTTGACGGAAGCACACGTAAGTTACCGACCACATACTTTGTGGAGTTAAATATGTTCACCCATACACCCATACAGCCCATCAAACAGAAAACCCGCTTCCAGTATAACCGACCCTATTTAACCCATGTTCAGTTGCTTGTCAGAGTATCATCCATTAACCTTAAATCGTCTACTCTGATCACATGATCAAACTTTGAAAGCTTTCAAGTCGATGTATTTTCTTAGAAATACAATTATATTAATAGGTTCTTTGTTAAGTATACGTTGGCTCAAATCAACGGTTTAAGCCCGTGTTTAAAGAATGTATTAGAAAAACTTATTTCGTGTTTCAGAATTTGTTTGAGAGGGCAAAGACCGACGCAGTTACACATGCAAGAATGGCGGAAGACCGCATTTTATTCTTTCTACATCTTGGTGGATTGGATCACAGTGGCTATATTGTTCGTCCAAATTCAGAGTAAGTAATAACACTCTTAACACATTTCACGAAATGATTCAGATCGAAGCCTGACATTCTCTTTTCGAGTAAACATTGTAACCATCTCAAGAAATGGAGCGGGTGGAAGTCGCCATCTTGTTTACCTCTGTTACTACATGCCAAATTTGTTATAAGTCTGAGTTCAACACGTTTTTCTATATGTAGGCCTACTCTAACCTGAATTATGATATGTTAGTCGTCATATATTCCTTCTCCTAATCTAAGTTACAAGTCATAGTAATAATCTAAAAGAAATTCAGTTTGAGTATGACCCAAATGGGATCGCGTGGCCCGGACTTCTTCTTGTCATGCTTCATCTTGAATTCTGGCATCTTATTGCTTTATACTACTTCAAACTGATACACTCAAACAATGATGTATATGGACTATTTTTTGGACAATTCTGACTTCCCATTTCTAATACTATTTCAAACTGGTACCTTCGAACAATGATTTATATGGACTACTTTTCTTCCAATTCTGGCTTCCCATTGCTAATACTACTTCAAACTGCTACACTCAAACAATGATTTATATGGACTACTTTTCTTCCAGTTCTGGCGTTCCATTGCTAATACTACTTCAAACTGCTGCACTAAAACAATGATTTATATGGACTACTTTTCTTCCAGTTCTGGCGTTCCATTGCTAATACTACTTCAAACTGCTACACTCAAACAATGATTTATACGGACTACTTTTCTTCCAAATTCTGGCATCCCACTACTAATGTAACTTCAAACTACTACACTCAAAAAATGATATTTATGGACTACATTGCTCCTGTTTCTCCCGTTGGGAGCTCGACTTGTCAAGTGAGAAAGTGTTGATTCTTACGGATGGCGGGAGGTATGCCTAGGACAATGGGGTGGTCTGCATCTACCACAAAAATATCGACTGTCATATATGGCCTAAACAAAAAAAATAGTCCCGCTTTATCTTGATTTATGGCATCCCATTGCTCTTTATTTGAAATGTTGCAGGTCTTTACTACTAACTTTATCATGTTTATTGTTAACCCGCTAAGCACGACTATAATAACCTTTGCGTCTATTGTAAACCCAGATCAGCCTGCGAGTAACGGGTTTACAACATCCGGCTGCTCATCAGTCATTTTCTCCAAAACACCCCTTTGTCACATAAATGGAATGGTCTTAATTCAAAGAAACAGTCTATTATATATATGTAGGGGGTAAGGGGTTAAACATTTCTATCTTCTAATCTGATATTCCATGTTGTGAAAGAAACGTTCCTGTCTTCACTTTTGGCAACAAAAAACAACAACATTTCTACCTCTTCTAATCTGGTACCCAATTTTGTCATTGTTAGCGCATATCTCGATCACATCACTCTGGTGGACACGGGGGTTCAGAATTTGGTGCGTGAGATGGACGAGCACTATGGCAACGATGGCAAGACGGCATTTGTGTTCACATCTGATCACGGCATGACTGACTGGGGTAAGTCTCTAATTTTGCACATTTCATCGTTGTGTTAGTCTCACTTTCGCAACTTTACACTCGCTGTAACAATCATAGATCTCGTTAAAGTTTCAATAAAAGAACGGAGACATGTGTGATACCATTGAATCGTACGGAAATCATAATTTTCTGTAATACCCCGTAGTGATGTATTGATTAGTCGATTGTAACCGACCATCCGTTACTTAGGAATCCGATTATGATGATAGATTATGAAAGTCTATAATTGATTATCGGGAAAATGTAAAAATGCACGTGAACTTAATGTTAAATATAGAAATAAGCATGAATATCCAGGAGACATTAGTTAGGAAAGACACTTGTGAAAATCAGCATATGCACAAATAAACATGTATATCAGTTAGAATAAGTTTGCTTATTAATATGTTACTCACCGCTGCAGATTCGAACATCGGGTTCCCCACTGGGAGCTCAAACAATAAGTGAGAAAGTGTTGGTTCTTACGGATGGCGGGAGGTGTACAGTACTGGTTCTACCAAGGAAAGGTGGGTGGTCTGTCTCCACCACAAAAAAAAATCGACCGTCATAATTATAATCGTCATATATAACCTTACATGTGTTGAAAATGACGTAAAACACCAAACAAACAAACAAACTGATTAAAATGAAAAAACAATGGCATAAGCAAATAGTTTCAAGCTTGAGATTAACATACACTGACGTGTTGTACTTCACATTGACAAACCGATTATAACCGATGATTAATCGGTTACCTCAAACCGATTGCATAATCGATGATCGATTGTAAATTTCAACCGATTGCCCATCGCTAAAACACCGTATATGCGGTGATATATATATATATATATATACAATAACTCAGAATCTACTGGCATATAGGTATAAAACCACCAATTATTTTCCCCATTGAGACCAATTTTAAAGTGTCACATATTAATGATTTGCTGCAACTTCAATTCCAGTATGGATAATGCGGCAGTGTAATTTTCATATAGAAAAATAGTTTTCCACTTAAAAAACACACACCAGAAAATGTGGGGTCGCAAGACATGTAAGAAAGTTATTGTTTGTTTACTAAACAGGTCATGGGTATAGCTGTTTTCATTGATAGTTACTCACATAGTGTATGCGTAGATTCGAAATATGTAAACTGTTCATCAGTAATCCTGTAACACATATCAATACGCTTCTTATATAGGAACTACTTTCGAACTACACCTCGTAGGTTTATATTCAATTGGTATAGTTGTAAACCTATATGTTATTCTTATATGCGTTTCCGTGGCCGAGGCTTCGAATCCCACTGGGAGCTCGTCTTGTAAGTGAGGAAGTGTTGATTCTTACGGATGGCGGGAGGTGTACAGTACTGGTTCTATCCAGGAAATGGGTGGTCTGCAAAACACCTTACAAACAAACACATATTCTGCTACCTGCATCATGATTGGCACCAGTCGTCTCCTTTCTAAGATAGACACCGGTTTCATGTATGTGGCTTGTAGGTGGAGAACTATCGCACTTGTTATTGTGCATGGTTGTAATGTTCTAATTTTCCAAATAGTATCGAGAAAATCGGATATCAGTCTAACATGTGGAGGGTTTTTCAATGTCCTAGTTTACCAGTTCTTATCAAGAAAATCAGTCTGATATTAGTTTCTCCTACGGATATCAGTTTTGTACAGAACCTCTTCTGTTGCCTCCTATAGCTACCGAAGCCGGTACAAATGTCGGCGCCGATGCTTCAACCGGTTCTGAAGTGTTATCCGGGATGGCCAATATTGGTTATTAAAAAGACTCTTTAAATGACATGCAGCGGTATTAAACACACGCAATCACTATTGAACGTCAAAAATAACTTCTTAAGTACATACAGGTTTTATTTGGTGTATTTGCTTATTATAACGTTTAAAGTTTAAACACGTACGTGGTCACCAAAACTGAAAATAGAATTGCATGACAATAATTGATAAAAGAGTCAAACTTGTGGAAACACGTTCTAGTCCATGCTTTTGATGGTGGGTGGTTGTTATGGTGCCGGGATGTTATGGTGTCTGGATGCTTTGGTGCCTGGTTGTTATGATGCCTTGTTGTTATGTTGCCTGGTTGTTATGGTGCCTGGTTGGATATGAGATTATGTAATTGCTTATTGCATCCTCAGAGGTCAATGAGTCCGCAGAATCTAATTCAAGCACGTGTAGAAGACGAACCAATACACGATAATAAAGTCAGTTAACAGTTCATTGTTCTATATTTATTTTAAAAGTTCATTCACTGTTCTATATTTCTGATAGTTCCTCTTCGTTACGCTTAATTCAAGTGCGTGTGTGTTAGATTTACCACTTTGTGGTATTGATAGTATTGATATAACGGTAGGAACATTCTATTCAAATGTCAACACTGCATTATCGAACATTATATTCATCTACATTCCATTTGTCTTTGGAGTCAATGGGGCAACCTAAACAAATTTTAATTGCTTTTGGAGTGCTGTACAAATACATGGGAATGGATTGATTCACATTACACATATGTTCAATTCTCACGCGTTTTACCTATTGAATTGCATACTGTAATATGAATATTTACACAGTATAATGTAATGTAAATACTATTAATATATAAACATTGATCCCTCTGACTATGTAGGACATTTTTAACGATTATAGACAATATTTAAACAATTTGATGTTTTTATTACTGCAGCAGGGTTCATTTGACATGACGTCATATATTACTAGTCTAGATCATCTGCGACGCTTGCTTGTTTTCAAGACAAACGTTTAAAACTTTATTCTAAAGTATATTTGAAGCGGCGGCCATTTTACCGAGATTCTGGTACAGATCCTGATTGGCTGATACAGAATCACATTCTATCCAAGATATACAGAACGGCAGAAAGACAATAAAATAATAAATAAACAAAGAGGGAAACTTCATCATTATATCGATGAACTAAATGTGGATGGTCAAACATACTATAATAAAAAATGGGCATGTGGTTCCGGCTTCTTTTCTGTTCTGCTCAAGGGGTCTGGACGTTTGTATTTACAATCAGGCTTCCAAGATGATCAAGACTACATGCTAGTATATTACATGTAAACATCGCAATAGGATGTCTATCCAAAATAATACGCGTGCATTGGGTGACACTTATTAGTACAACTAGCTTAGTAATATAACACGTGTAATGATTGACTTGCATTAATAAACAATACACGTGTTGAGTGTGACAATGAAAAAAATAAATACACGTGCAGTCCTATTAATAAATAACCCACGGGTAAAGGCTGACACTGATTAGTCAAAAATAATAATATATATTGACATCATCAACGTGCTCGTCTTTATAGAAAAACAACTACAACACAACGCACTCTTGATTCTTCATTAACCTTTATATTTATTGTCCAATAAAACAGTGATATAAGCGATCGCCTACCTTTGATACACGTTATCTTTGTCTAAGCTAATTGCATTGATCAATATGGATGAAATAGAAGACGCGATGCCAGTAACATGATACCAAAGGAAAGGTTCTAACGGGGAGATAATACAGAAGACGAGCCGAATGAAAAAAAAAATCTGACAAAATAATAATTTAATCAATTGAGGATGAGTAAGCGCATATTCTCTGAATATAACATTTTCGCTGATGAATGTATAATATATCTACCTGAATAGTGTTTGCATTCCAATTTCCTATCGACTTTTTCCAACACCAGATTGTCTACTTAGTGTTTTGCACCTTAGGTTATAATAGCGTAAATGAGTCTCCATGCACCTTCCATAATAAAGTGAGAATGTCGATAACATGTTAAAATCTCATTGTTAGAATTCTGGGAAACTTACTTTATTGTGAAAATAAACATGTCTGCTATTAAACATCAACAAGGAAATTGGGGGTGAAGGTGGGTGCGGGTGGGGTGGTGAATATCTTCTAAGAATGAATTCTTCAGCTGTATACTAACACCGGGTCAAAGGTCAACGTTATCTTTACCCTTTGTAATTGCATACCCAGTCTACTTTCACTTCGGAAATTTATATCAAACACTGTGAAAACTTGATGAGCTGCTTTTGCAAATATCAATAATGTGTCCAGAATACAGTTATCAATAATGTGTCCAGAATACAGTTATCAATAATGTGTCCAGAATACAGTTAAAGTAAAAAAAGAACCGGAAACTGTACTAAAACGTTATTAAAGAAACAGAAAAACGATTAGCACTCTTTAATACAGAACTACTTTTGAATGCACCAGGTGAACACATTCGGCTGATTTAGTGTAATTAAACCTTTACATCGCCTACTTGTTATTTTACAAATTTGGGTGTACTGTCTGCTAAGTAGATACTGTGTCATCTCTTACTTCTGTTTTCGATAAAGATGCTCCGGTGTTTACTGGCCAGACTTGTGTAGGCCACAAATGGCCCCCAGAGAAACTTTCCTGAAAATACTGTATACAGTATGCTACCCAGAGAGGTTTAATCATAAATTTCTAAATAATAAAGCATCTTCAAACTGTAAAATTTGGCATATAAATACACCAAACATTACTCTGTACAGACATATTAAAACAATGGTATCATGAATGTATCTATTTTCTATACTTTCGAGAACACAAATTAAATTGTCAAATTTTGAGTGGCATTTTTATACGGCAGTAGGGAAGTATTATGTCGTGGCGTTGTCCGCCCGTCTGTCCGTTAACTTTTTCCTGATTGTAGCTATATACGGTCTACAACAAGGAAACGCTGTACACATCTTCAGCATGATCATGAATACATCTGTTAAAGGCCAATGCCTCATAGATTTTTGAATTATCCTCCTTTGGGAAAAATGATTTACAACACATCTTCAACATCATTCGATAAAGGCCCATAACTCTCTGATGCACATGTGTTGTATTATTTCCCTTTGAAAAAAGTTTAAGCCAAAACTTAACCGTGCCAAGGACGGGCTTATATGCTCCGGTAGGCGGTGCTCTTGTTATTGCCTTGTCATCTATACACACCATTCCACTGAAACAGGAGCTCACGGAGATGGTACGCCCGAAGAAACATTGACACCGTTGATAGCATGGGGACCAGGAATCCGGAAACCGGAGAAAGAAACCCAAACGTGTGCGGATGGTTTATCTGAAGGTAAGAGTGGAATTTCTAATAAAATAAGCATGTATGTTTGTAATGCTATAAAAACAGTACTAAGGTGTTCGCAAGGTTTGCGACAAAACAATACCCCCAACCACCACCCACACACACTCACAATTTTGCGAAATTATGTGTTGACCACCCAAATATGTGCTTTTGTCCTGACATTGAGTGACTATACATACATTACATTTCGTTAAATAAATGTGAATCAAAACTAGCCTAAATTCTGTCTTATATTCCCAAAAAGTAGTTCGGCCACTGGGAAAACTCGTTTACTTATTCCCAATGGGAATTATCCATTGTCCCTTTCAGAAATCTACATAAAACAGAGACAGTAATATAATATAAAAAAAACAATAAACTTTAAAAAATATTATCTACCGTTCATCAGTTCTTCTTATAAATCAGGATTACGACATCACGGCTTAAATGCAGTCGTTAATGCAGTCGTTAATTAGTGTAAGGCTTGGAAAGAAATGAAGGAGGAAACCTTTTTAAAATGACATGTTGCTGTTAGCAAATGAAGAGATTATGAAAACGAACTCAATCCACCGAAGTGCAGTGTTGTAGCGGTGTAGAGTATCTGGCATGTAATCGGGAGGTCGTGGGTTCGAGACCCCAGGCCGCGTCATACCAAAGACTTTGAAAACGGTAGTAGTTACTTGTAACCCTTGCTTGACAAGCAAATGATGGGTACTACGTCTGGTTGGGCCGGTGTCAGAAAAAAAGTGTCTAGGTAGGGAATCATGTACTACGGCGTGGTATTCCAGTGTGGCAGCACCATTTCTGTTACAAGTAGACCGTAGATAGATACATTACGCTACACACAAACACTCGTAAGTGCTAACTCTATTGTGCCTATATTGTGTGGATGTCCTATCAGTTAAAATATGGCGTAAGGACTATAAACCTTAGAACTACACACACATACACACAACGAACGTATATCCAAGAATAAACGTACCACCATCGTCATAAAGAAAATGCAAAAATGCAAAGTGAGTGTAGATATACAGAAAACTATTAGGTCATTGTTTTATCGCATTGAAAAAAGCAACAACAACACAAAACAAACAGATTTGTATCAATAATTAGTCATTAATGTATAAGTATACTGTCCGTTTGGATGCCTCCAATATCTTTGGAATTTTAAATTAAACATATTTCTCATTATTTGTACAGCATGTTATTTGTACACAATAGAAGAATGGGATTAGAACGACAGTAAAATACGTATGATGTTCTTCTCCTAAGTATGACATAACTCAGTATACACATTTGATGGCATAATAAACAGCAGTTATTCGATACGTATACACTATAATGCGTGCATAACAATACGAATAATCTAAATTTGCTTAATGTAGTAAAATTATTTTATAGATGCATTGATACTAGATTAATGCTAACCAAACTTAATACAATGAAAAAGCAATTAGATCTAATAGAAATGTCAATTAATTTGGAATGTACTTATATAAGTGAATTAATATGACTGATTTTATACTTTAATAGCATGGCATCTGTCGCATTTAAAAAGAACCGATATCAAACAGGTGAGTGCATTGTTACTTTAAGTCGATTACAAATCACGGTAAATTAGACTTGTTCATCGTTTGTCGATACTTCTTACGCGAGGATCAATACATTTCTGTATAAACAACTTAAATACAATCATCGATAATGAAACCGTGAGTTGATTCATCGATACCAACCAACACAAACAGGCTATATGGATCCATTTACATGTACATCGAAATATAAAATATTTCCATTAGCTTATGTTTTCTATATAATTGATATGTTAGTGTATAATTAGTATTACCTCTGAGCAAAGATTATTTTGAGTCTAAACATAATATATGCGTACACTTTGATTAAATAGTTAAAACTGTTCTGTTTAAAGTGATAATAACCAAACTGTTGTTTTTTTTGTACAGGGCAGCATGGCCACGCTTCTATCAGCTTTGGTTGGAATCCCATTTCCCATGAATTCAATAGTAAGTAGTGAACGATCTTTTCTACCGGTTATAGATGAAATCCAATTTTCCCACATAGGTATTAGTAAGAATTATGCTACCGTTTTTTTACATCTCGTGTTAGAATTCTATTTCATTGAACTGAATAGCAAGACTTAACTTGAACTGTCCTGTTTATCAAGTTCAGAATGATCAATTCAAGTATTCAACTCTGGGGGTAAGGAGATGTAGAGCCTTACTAACTCGTACACCGCAGTCATTGTTTGTTGTCGAGCTGAAATTAATATTGTATCGTGCCTCATCATAGAAAATGACTTGTTAAGCTCCGGTACATCACTATTATCGACAGCTGTCCAAAGTTTACCACCAACAATCGCATATAAACCTCACCTTTATTCTTGGGTCGAGCCAGTACTGTATATCTCGCTCCATCCATAAGAATTCACACCTTCTCACAAGTTGAGCTCCAGGTGCGATTTAAACGCCACCCCCAGCGTGAGATGCGTGAAGGTTTAGAACACGAATTCGTTAACCCCTCACGCGCTGATGACTGGATTTGCGACAGGTTATGCACTATTTGATAGTCGCAATATGTTTCACGTCAACTTATCGGATTGCAGGATTTTCATCAAGTGCGGTACAAAAATATAATAAATTAATTAATAATTCAATCCTACATTCATTTAAATATTCGGAATAAGTTCTCTTCCCCGCCACAACCCCCACACTGTTTTTGGGCATCTGATATATTATGTAGCAACTGTATTAGCTAAAGTATTGTTATCTTGACATGTTCATCATTTTATTCACGAATAAGTGTCCTAATGAGGGTAATTAAATTTAGTTATAACATTTCTGTCGATTTTATTGTATCTTATTTATAAATACTACTCAGTTTTTTGTTGGACGGAGTCTTAAGCTTGGGAGCAGCTTTAAACGACGTTGCTAATTTATGATGAGCTGTTTCTAACCGAATTTATAACGAGTTTAATAATATTCCAAAGACCCACTTTGATCTTTTATATGGCATGCAATATATTAATAATACAAGGGTAGGCCTCTCCTGTTTGCCGTATTGTTTATATACGTCACACTTTGACCAGCTAAAGTGGATTTGCTTTTATTTATTAATTGCACAATTCAGTAAAGAGATAAAATCAGAAACAAATCCATTTCTGTCTGGGATATCATATTCACATGGCTGTGTGCAGACATTTTAACCTTTTCATTGAAATGAAAACGTCAATATCAAATCGATAATGCTAGTACATGAGTACCTAGCGAATCTCTTTGTTAAGAATAAATGTAATTTGGTTCAATGAAATTGTTACAACTCCATTGTAGGGAAGGGCCGTAACTAATGCCGGAAGCACTTGTGGCTAGACACGATTGCGTTGTACTTGTACATATATGGCAATACAATAAGATTAAATCAGAAATACCCTTGGGAAATAAATCCCTAGGGGGGGAATTATAAGATTTTGCCGGAACTACTTTTTTAACATTGTTATGACAGTTGTGGTTATTCTTGCGCGAAGTTCGAAAGTAAGGCAAAGTAGACCCCTAGTGAATGCAGAAATATGTATTGAATTAAAGGCACATTCTTGTAAGTAAATGTAATATATATGTTAATCCACACTGTTTTCGTATTACGGGATATAATTCCAGAGGCCATTCACATATCTAGTAAAAAACGAGCGCCGTAACAGTGTTGATTAACCTCTATTTCCTGTTGTTTTTTTGAGATTATGCCAATGTCTCCCCTGCTAAAGCGGTGAAACAGTGTTGTTTTCCACACTTATGCGTGCATGCATGAAACCAGATGGGAAATCCTCCATTCAATTCGAACATCTACGGCAACAGAATTCACCTTCCCGTGCATACACAATCTTACTCATTCAAAAAAATCTGATCGGGGTTTGTACGTTGTAGAAAGCTAGGCATTAACATACACAATCTTCATTTTACATTATTAAAATGCACTTTACATTAAACATATTTTCTGTTTGTTTTTTAAAGACAAGTTAAAGTTGTTTTATAGATAGATAAACCCTGACGCTATAAATATTCTGTCATTAAGCCAGACACTATTATACGCATTGCAATCGAGTTAAAACGGATAATTCCGTGGGCGGTATAGTAAAGACGCTGCGTCTAAAAGGTTCTCGCTTCTCACCGCTGCTTGTTCGAATCCCACTGGGAGCTCGACTTGTCTAGTGAGAATGTATGGATTCATACGGATGGTGGGAGGTATACGGTACCGGTTCTACCCAGGGAAATTAGAGTGGTTTGCCTCTATCACAAATCGACCGTCATATACTAGTATGGCCTAACATTTGCAAAATTTACGTAAAACATCGTTCAAACAATATCGTTCTCTTAAGGTAGACTGTAGCTTACCGTTTATGATGCTAAATGTCACGAGATGTATATATACTAGGAGATAACATGACTTTCAGGCAAGTAACGATTTTCGCTACTATCGCAGATGCTTCTTTAATACAGATTGTCATATTGTTACTTGATTGTTCACATCTATATAGTAGTATGCTTATAATATGTTACAAAAAAAAGTATTAACATAAACGTGTTTCTTTTGCCAGTATCCCACAATATGAACATAGCTATTTCGTATACGCCCAAACTAGAACGTTAAGCCCATAACATTAAGAGTTGTCACCAACCTTTAAAACAGTCCCCGTTTATAACCCTAGAAAAAGAACAGTTTGTTAAAGGGAGGTTACAAAGGAAACCTAGCTAACCATTTCCGTAAGTGTTGTTTTCCTTTACATCGACACTGCTACATATAGATAAACATACACACTTGCTTTAGATATAGAAATATCGTAGTTACACCTAGTTTTAGTTATAGACATGTATTTGTTACACATATAAATACCTTAGTGTATCTTTGTTGTAGAAATGCCCATATATCCATTTACTATTCCAGTTTCCCGTGCCGGAAAACTTATTCAACATAACAGATCACGAGGAAGCGGAGATGTTGTTTGCGAACCTACGTCAACTTTTAGCACAGTTCGAGGTTGGTATTAGTATTAAAATTGCAAATTGGTTATTTGGAAATTCAAAACGATAGATTTTGTGTTCACTTGTTTATCTATTGTAAATGTTTATGGCTGACATTTTAACCCATAACCCGCTACATATATATTATGATAAACTGTTCTTTCTTTGAATCAAGACCATTCCATTTATGTAACAAATGGGTGTTTTGGGAAAATGACTGATCAGCAGCCGGACATTGTAAACCCTGATCAACCTGCGAGTTACTCGCAAAGGCTATTATAGTCGTGCTTAGCGGGTAAAGGATTAAACTTTTGCATGATGCTCCAGAATATACATCTAGCCTCGGTGCGGGTTCGAATCCCCACTGGGAGCTCAAGTGTCGATTCTTACGGATGGCGGGAGGTATACAGTACTGTTCTCCCCAGGTATAAGTGGGTGGTCTTCCTCCACCACAAAAAACTGACCGTCATATATAAACTAAAATTTGCTGGAAAATGACGTTAAACACCAAACAAAAAATACATCTGCTAGAGATAACTGGTTGAGAACGTTTGTTTGTTTGAATGGTGTTTTACGTAATTTTTATCATATTTTAAACTATATATGATTGTCGATTTTTTTGTTGTGGTAGAGGCAGACCACCCCGTTTTCCTCGGTAGAACCAATACTGTATACCGCCCGCCTTACGTAAGATTCGACATCTTCTCACGTGCCAAATGGAGCTCCCAGTGGGATCCCGCAGCGGTAAGAGGCGAGACATTTTGAGACAACGTCGGTACTATCCGGGCCACCAAGGTACCATAGTGTAATAACATTATAATGAACTTATATGTCTTTTGTATGTTTTGTTGCAGAAAAAAACAACTCTATCTTGATATGTATGGTATTTTTCTATCATTTTCAAACAATATTTTTAAACGAGTCATCGAAAATGAGAAAATATAATTACAATACGCATGTTTATGTATTTACAGTCCGTGAAAGCCGTACGACAACATAACTCCCTGAGGCTTACATATAGCGAATTTGAGCCGTTGCAACCAAGGAAAATTGTGAGTAACTTAATAGAACATTGATTTAGTTAACTGTTTACTTTAATGAACTTGTTCTGGTTAATTGATCTTGTCAATTATTCTTCAAACATTAATCTTCTTTTTTTTAACCCTTAACCCGCTACATATATATAATGGACTGTTCTTTCTTTGAATTAAGACCATTTCATTTAAGTGACAAAGGGGTGTTTTGGTGGAAAATGACTGATCACCAGCCGGACATTGTACGCAAAGGCTATTATAGTCGTGCTTAACGGGTTAAGGATTAATAAAGCTACAGACATAACTAGTTATAATCATGTTTCGTTTTTGTATAAACGGATTTGATTCAATATCCCTTTCAGGCAGAAATAAAGCAGCAAATTACGTCACTTATCGATTTACACAAGTACAAAGATGCCGTGAGTATGCTTTTAATTTTACTGTGCGATAAATGTGTAACTCCACCAAAAGAGTTGAGCGTCCGTCATTTAGTCAAATAATCCCTAAAATAAAAACAAAATCACACGTTTGATCACTTGCTATCATTTTTTTTTTAACTTTAAAGGGACACATTGCAATTTTGAAATGTTTATCAAGCATTAGCATTAGCTTCTCGATTTATTTATCCAGCATCAATTTGACTTTAAACCTCTTTGCATATAATTAAACAAAATTTTGAGTTTTCATTTGTTCGTCTTATTCTAACATAAGTTTAAATATATTATTGGTGCACTATTATCAACAATTAATAATAAGCTTTATATTATTCTTATAATTAATATTAATGATTAAACAAATCCAGAAATGTAGAAATGTAGAAAAAATAACGGGATACCGCGAGTTTAAAAAAACATCAAGATTGCCGTGTGTCCCTTTATTTATCCGAATGCATGGAAACATAACTGACGTAGATGCGAAAGTAGGGAGTGAAAGTTGGAATGGAACCAATCATGTGTTAAAATAGAAAAATAACTTCAGTCAACGGAGACATATCTCAGACATATCTCAGTGAGATATGTCTCAGTGAGACCGCTGGAACCTGTAAAACACGCTCAATATGCCACGGTTTATACTAGCAAACAGTAGCAGGATACATTTTATTAAAAAAAAAACTTGTTGTTGTAGTATCGGTCAAGAATAAATACAGATTATTTAACTGCTTGGATCGATTATAGGGAAATCCTTCACGAGATGGTAGACGTGTTGTTCTTTTCACGAAAGAGCGTATGCGAGTGAGTGAACAAACAAAACACGACTACCATCGAGTGAAGGATTTCCCTATAATCGAACCCAGCAGTTAAATAATCTATTTATATTACATTCATATCAGTTTATGTATAATTTTAACCTAAATTATTCGCTTTATTGAACGTACTCGCCGGATGACGTCGACGTCAGCAACACTTTATTGACGTCATACCTCAACGTCACAATTAGTTATATTTGTGTTCGGAGTTAGTTATTAATATTTAGCGATTATGAATATCCCTTCACTGAGAAATGCCAATATTTCACACACAGAAATGTAATAAAAGACGGTTGACATCTCTCCTGAATATAATGACAGGCAATGAAAACGCACCATTGATGTTGTTGGATTATTCGCAAACCATTTGGAATAACAACTGCTGAATGAGTTTATTTTATTGTTTAAGTATTTGATCTTGATACCTAATTTGTCTTGCATGTTTATTGGTAGGCTTTTATGACGAGCAGTTTAATACGCAGTTATTTACCTTATCATTTAACATTGTTTATTGGTAGGCTTTTATGACGAGCAGTTTACTACGCAGTTATTTATCTTATCATTTAACATTGTTTATTGGTAGGCTTTTATGACGAGCAGTTTAATACGCAGTTATTTACCTTATCATTTAACATTGTTTATTATGGATACTCATAAAACAAAAACGGTTCCACTAAATGTCAACATTAATCTGTTCTTTATTAATTGCAATAGTTGGTTTATACTGGCCTTTTTATTGTTTGACTTCTGATAGTATTATACAATGAATATTTTTGAGAAAATGATTTACTGAAGAAACTCGGAAATGCACGCAACAATGTCGAATGTACTAAATCCAGATATGCACGTAAACAGTGTCGACTACATTACGTGGTCGTCCCGCCTTAATTCCATTAAGCGATGGGAAAGCTTATACATCAGCAGGATTTTATAACGGATAGTTCGACAATAAGACACGTTTAAACACATTTTTACTGAAAAAATGTGATAACCTATTTAAAATTAACTATTAAATGTTTTAATTGTACAATATGCAAACTGCTTAAGCCGAAAATAAGGTTTTATTTCATACCCGAGCCAGCCCCTTTTTCGCTTTTTGGAGAAGGGGTTGGATGAGGTATGAAAGTTAATACTCGGACCACGTAATGAGTTATATGGATTATATAATATTTTGTCCAAAATGCCTCAAGTTCTAACTTTTAAAAGAATTTGTTTTGTGGTGCGTTTTCATTGAGCGTGAGTATAGTTTAATCGACATAGGGTACACGTTAGATCGATCTAACTTAAGTTGATCAATGGTTCGGCTGATGACAGGAGCAAATCCAAAATCGATACATTACTTGAATAGTAAAATTCCGCAAAATAATGTATTGACATTCTTAAGTTTTTATAAATGATTATTTTTCTATTTCAGTCTCGTGAATGCAAGACCTATATGGAGTTAACCTTAAAGGGATTCAGATATTATCAAACCTATGATAGATTTACTCTATGGTGAGACATACTTGTACATTGATTAAGGCGTTTGAAAAAGTATAATGAGTTATCATTGTTACACTTTCGTATTTGTGCTGATATAACGTTAGCGTTATCTTTCTTTTTCTTCCAAAGACTAGCAGAATTTAGCTTTTGATTGAGACTTGGATTGAATTGATATGGGTTTTACGGCACACAACACATGACAGGTTGTATGGCGCCTAACAGGAATGAACATGCCAGTCTCATCCTTCATGTACATCAAGATACAATTTGTAGAATGGGTCTAGAACCGTCTAATCTGTAGAATTGCAGAGTTGCTGCAAATTCTATAGTAGACACTCCATTTACGATGGAGTTAATTTTCTACATTCGCATACACGGTGTCATGATGTAGACCTTGAATGAACATGATAAAAAATGACAAACTAAACTTAAAGGAGTGGGGGTCCTACCCCCCTGATTTTAGGGGGATTTGCAGGGATTGTAATACAAAACACTTACTTTATATATCATTGGCTTTCAGTTGAATTGCATTTACTGCCCCCCATTTGTGTTAGTTTGGTTTGGAATGACACTTATCATTGTTTGCAATGGTCGCTAATTAAGTTTAATTTATGATTATAACTCTACATCTTTGGCGAAAAGGAAGGACTTCTGTGTGTGCGCATATTCCACCAAACCGTATTTAGTTTTATTTAAATCGTCAATTAACCGGTAAAACATCATAAATTATAGCGACCTCGTACCTCAGTGGATAAGGTCTTGGCGTTACAGCCACATACCCTCTGTTCAGCGTAGGTTCGTTTTCTAACGACATGTCGGATTGGAAACTTCATCCGTCACCTAGCTCCCTCTGAGGTTGTAGTCCCAATATAATCTAAGGAGATGTGTTTACATAATACTAATTATAATAACAGCGTCTACATTTTACATAAATATATTATTATATTAATTGCATATATTACAAATGTCACTGCCTCTATTTCAGGTTCAGCATAGTCGCCAGTTATGTAGGTTGGATGTTATATGTGGTGACAATTATAGTGGAGGAACACACGGGAACAACTACCCCGAAACAGGGGCCACAACTCACACGCAGAGTAAAGGGGGCCATTATATGTTTCTTTTCAACATTGAGCGTCGTCATATTTGTATTACTATTCAGTAAGTCCAACTTTGTGTCGTCAGCGTGGCAGTCTGTTGTACCAGCTAGTATATGTTGTCTAACATGTGTCGTCTGCGTGGCACTGTCTATTGTACCATCTAGAATATGTTGTCTAACTTGTGTCGTCTGCGTTGCACTGTCTATTGTACCATCTAGAATATGTTGTCTAACTTATGTCGTCTGCGTGGCACTGTCTATTGTGCCATCTAGAATATGTTGTCCAACTTTGTGTCATCTGCGTGGCTCTGTCTATTGTACCATCTAGAATATGTTGTCCAACTTTGTGTCGTCTGCGTGGCACTGTCTATTGTACCATCTAGACTATGTGGTCTAACTTGTGTCGTCTGCGTGGCACTGTCTATTGTACCATCTAGAATATGTGGTCTAACTTGTGTCGTCTGCGTGGCACTGTCTATTGCACCATCTAGAATATGTGGTCTAACTTGTGTCGTCTGCGTGGCACTGTCTATTGTACCATCTAGAATATGTTGTCCAACTGTGTGTCGTCTGCGTGGCACTGTCTATTGTTCCATCTAGAATACTAGTATGTGGTCTAACTTGTGTCGGCTGCGTGCACTGTATATTGTACCATCTAGAATATGTTGTCTAACTAGTGTCGTCTGCGTGGCACTGTCTATTGTACCATCTAGAATATGTTGTCTAACTTGTGTCGTCTGCGTGGCACCGTCTATTGTACCAGCTAGAATATGTGGTCTGTTAGGCCAGAGGTTTTGTTTTCGGTTCTCAGACCCTCCGACGACCCTATTTTTTGATTAAAAAACAAAAATCCAAAAACGTTGTGTTTAAAAACACAAACAATTTGGTGAAAATGGAATCAGGGAATGTTCATTTTGGCCTGCATCTTAAACAAGCACTTAAAAGATATTCAGGGTTGTTATACTATAGTAAAAAAAACGAGACACATCGAAGGTCCAGCGCAACACTGTGTACCGTCTTTATTTCACAGCATTTTCGCGTTCGCCTCTCGATATGTACTAGATGTTTGTGTTCTTGACAAGGTGAATGGACTCACATTCTTTGTCTGGGCATTTCTTTGTCGTAACATTCAAATTCCATGCATTTAAATGATATTAACCCGAGCAGTCCTGGCAGGGAATATGAGTCCATGTCCCTTGTCAAGAATTCAAATAACGAATGCGTCATAAGTACTACAAATTGTTTACTATATATTTAAAACAAATGTTTTCACTTTTTCATTTTTATTCTCCCAATTTCCCCGTATTGTGCCCCACATATGTACCATACAGCCGTCACGTACATGTATCATATGTCACGTTTACCTGGCCATTTACATAGTTTCACTTACAATTGAATGACTGCGTGACGTTCAGTTAACTGTCTAGACATATTTTCTTTTCTTTGTGATTTATCGATAGATGCTTATTTTCATGATTCCGTATAGCAGAAATGTCAATAACATTGAACGTCGTATTGACGCGCTATCTGCAGACATAACTGATTACTTTCCTCAATCCCTGTGTGGTTGCCGGGGTAGAATACAACCACTGCAAATCCCGCTAGAGGCAGAGGGGGAGGACCGCCGTCCACACCTCCACCCCACTTCATGTTCATTTTGTCATTTTTTTATCATGCTCATTCAAGGGTTTCTTCATGACACCGCATATGCGAATGTGAAAACGTGACTCCATCGTAAATGGAGTGTCTACAATAGGATTTGCAGCAACTCTGCAGTTCTGCAGGTAAGAAGGTTTTAGGCCCATTCTTCATATTTTATCTTGATGTAAATGGAGGATGAGCCTGATATGTTCATCCCTGTTTGGAGCCATATAATCTTTCTTGTGTTGGTGCGCCGTAAAATCCCAATTCAATTCAATTCAATATTTTCCTCAACATATCTATTGTTTTTGTTTGTTTGTATGGTGTTTTACGTCATTTTCAACACATGTAAGATTATATATGACGGTCGAATTTTTGTGGTGGAGGCAGACCACCAACGTTTCCTGGGTAGAACCAATACTGTTCACCTCCCGCCATCCGTCAGAATCGACACTCAACATGTGTAACAAAAATGCATAATGATCTAGAATTTTTAATTCCTTGTATATACTGCTTCTAATCGTAAATGAGTATCCATTAAACACGTGGTTTGTAAAATTTGTTTTGTATAGAGTTCATATTTCTACATTGAAAAAAGGGTGTTTCCAAAATGTCTAAATTAGCAAATTTTTGACAAATCTACTTATTAAATGATATAAATTATTGACCCAAAATGCCGTTTATATATTAATTGCGAGTGGTGTAATTATGAAATATTTTTTAACAGTTCAATCTGTGGTATGGACAACCTACTTCTACATGCTTCTGCCTTGTCCGATATGGTTGGCCGTCTGCTTGCGGTGAGTATGCTTTGTATGGTTTTCCCCTTCCCTGTATAGTAACAGTAAAGTAAAGTGTTTGTTTATTATAGTGTCACCCCTATTGAAAGGGCCAGTCGATTTTGACTTATGAGACACCTTTGTCTTGCACATCATTACTTCCCGATTCCTATTCTTTAATGCCAGGCACCAGGCAGGTAGGCAATCGGTAACCGTTATTTAACTAGCTGGCGGCTCACCAACGGGTCTCTCTTCAGTAACAAGCCCGCCTCTGACGGGACTCGAACCTTCGACCTCCGGATTACAAGGCGGATGCCTTAACCACTAGACCACCGTAACTCAGTATATGTATACGAAACAATGACAGAACAAGTGTTAGCCATATTATTATTATAATTATTTTTTCTTCATAAATCGTTATTGTTTACAATCAAGAACCAGATGGTGTAAACAGTCATCTGGACGGCACGCGTAAACAAAAGATACAGACATTTCTGGAATAATATTACGATTAGAAAAAGGTTCACTATGGAAAAAAAACTATCACTGTTCATGTCCAATATATATCACAATCACAGCCCTGTTCATGTCCGTTGAAAACCATTTAACCATTTTTAATGTCCAGGAGAGATAAGTTCGTATGTTATATAAAAAAACATAAGAGAGCATAAATTATTTTTACTATAATTAGAGTAACACTTCAATGCAATTGAAAACCGTAAGCGAGTGCCGTTTACAATATATGTTAGTAAACGTTGTTGGGAAATTATACTTTATGTACGCCATTTATTTATTTTTATTTATTTATTTTTTATTTTCTTTATCAAGCATTGCAGTTAGCCTCTGGAAGTATTAATCCAGTATCATTTTGACTTTGAATCTGTTTGCATATATTTAAATACAATTTTGAGATTTCAACTTTTCTTCGTTTTTCTATTTTAGGTTTGAATCATACAATCGTTATAATTAATATTAATGATTGAACAAATGCAATTTATGTAGAAAAACACTAATGGGACGCCGCGATATTTTTTAAAAAATCAAGATTGCCGTGTGTCCATTTAACGATACATTTTCGTAAGTTGTCTAGAATTGTGTTCTGGGAGATTTAAATTGTTCTTTTTTATTTGTCAATATAGCTGATAAATCAAAAATCAAAAATCGTAATTAATTAAGTTTCGCACTATGTTTCGATTTTTTTCCTGTCTGATTTAACTATGGATTCGTGCTCTATTGAGCTCTGTAGGATATATTATGGTATGTGTCAGAAAACAAACACATATTCTGTTTATACTGTCTTCTTGCAGATTCAACATTTTGAAGCAAATGATTTCCCTCGCCTCTTCTCTAAAACCATTGCTGCCATATTTATTGCTTACCTTTGTCGGATTGGAAATAATAGTAAGTATATGAAAATGTTAACTTGTAAATTCGGAAGCTCATTAACGAATACTTTAACTGGTAAGCTCATTAACGACTACAGTAACTGGTAAGTTCATTAACGACTACAGTAACTGGTAAGTTCCGTAACGACTAAAGTAAATGGTAAATTCAGTAACCATAACGACTACAGTAACTGATAAGTATCGTAATGACTAAGTAACTGGTAAGCTAATCGCAGTACAATTAAACGAATATAGTAAGTGGTAAGCTTATCAATGAATATAGTAAGTGGTAAGCCTATAAACAAATATATTAAGTGGTAAGCTTATCAATGAATGTAGTAAGTTGTAAGCTTATCAACGAAAATAGTAAGTGGTAAGCTTATTAACGAATATAGTAAGTGGTAAGCTTATTAACGAATATATTAAGTGGTAAGCTTATCAACGAATATCGTAAGTGGTAAGCTTATCAACGAATACAGTAAATGGTACGCTTATTAACGAATGTAGTAAGTGGTAAGCTTATCAACGAATACAGTAATGGGTAAGCTTATAAATGAATATAGTAAGTCGTAAGCTTATCAATGAATATGATAAGTGGTAAGCTTATCAACGAATATTGTAAGCGGTAAGCTTATTGACGAACATAGTAAGTGATAAGCTCATTGACGAACATATCAAGTGGTAAGCTCATTGACGAACATAATAAGTGGTAAGCTCATTGACGAACATAGTAAGCGGTAAGCTTATTGACGAATAAAGTAAGTGGTAAACTCGTTAACGAACATAGTAAGTGGTAAGCTCGTTAACGAACATAGTAAGTGGTAATCTTGTTGACGAGCATACTAAGTGGTAAGCTCATTAATAAACATAATAATTGGTAAGCTCGTTGACGAACATATGAAGTGGTAAGCTCTTTGACAAACATAGTAAGCGGTAAGCCCATTAACGAACATAATAAGTGATAAGCTCTTTAACGAACATAGTAAGCGGTAAGCACATTGACAAAATAGTAAGAGGTATGCTCTTTGACGAACATAAGAAGTGGTAAGCTCATTGACGAACATAGTAAACAGTGAGCTCATTGACGAACATAGTAAGCGGTAAGCTTATTGACGAACATAGTAAGCGGTAGACTCATTGACGAACATAGTAAGCGATAAGCTAATTAACGAACATAGTAAGTGATAAGCTCATTAACGAACATAGTAAGCGGTAAACTCATTGACGAACATAGTAAGCGGTAAGCTCGTTGATTAACATAGTAAGTGGTAAGCTCATTGACGAACATAGTAAGCGGTAAACTCGTTAAGGAACATAGTAAGCGGTAAGCTCGTTAACGAACGTAGTAAGTGGTAAGCTCATTGACGAACATAGTGAGTGGTAAACTCGTTAACGAACATAGTAAGTGATAAGCTCGTTAACGAACATAGTAAGTGGTAAGCTCGTTAACGAAAATAGTAAGCGGTAAGCACTTTGACGAACATAGTAAGCGGTAAGCTCATTGACGAACATAGTAAGAGGTAAGATCGTTGATGAACATAGTAAGTGGTATGCTTATCAACGAATATAGTAAGTGGTATGCTTATCAACGAATGTAGTAAGTGGTAAGCTTATCAACGAATACAGTAATGTGTCAGCTTATCAATGAATATAGTAAGTCGTAAGCTTATCAATGAATATGATAAGTGGTAAGCTTATCAACGAATATAGTAAGCGGTAAGCTTATCAACGAATATAGTAAGTGATCAACTGATTAACGAATGTAGTAAATGGTAAGCTCATTAACGAACATAGTAAGTGGTAAACTCATTGACGAACATAGTAAGTGGTAAACTCGTAAACGAACATAGTAAGCGGTAAGCTCGTTAACGAACATAGTAAGTGGTAAGCTCGTTAACGAACTTAGTAAGCGGTAAGCACTTTGACAAACATAGTAAGTGATAAACTCTTTCCCGAACATAGTAAGCGGTAAGCTCATTGACGAACATAGTAAACTGTAAGCTCATTGACGAACATATTAAGCGTATGGCTCATTGACGAACATAGTAAGCGATACGCTAATTAACGAACATAGTAAGTGATAAGCTCATTGACGAACACTGTAAGCGGTAAACTTATTGACGAACATAGTAAGTGGTAAGCTTATTGACGAACATAGTTAGTGGTAAGCTCATTGACGAACATAGTAAGCGGTAAACTCATTGACGAACATAGTAAGCGGTAAGCTCATTGACGAACATAGTAATTGGTAAGCTCATTGACGAACATAGTAAGCGGTAAGCTCAATGACGAACATAGTAATTGATAAGCTCTTTAACTAACATAGTAAGCTCATTAACGAACATATTAAGTGATAAGCTCATTAAGGAATAAATAAATTATCTGGTTAGCTCATTTGCTAATATAATGACATGTAAGCGCATTAACAACTAGTAAGCTTATTAACGAATATAATAAATGGTAAGATTATTAACGAACATAGAAAGTGGTAAGTTCCTTACAGTAAATAGAGCAGATAAGATGTTTTTAGGAATATAGTAACTGGAAATACAATAGGTAAGCTCATTAGCAAATAAAGTAACTGTCAAGAAGGATGTCGAATACATTGTACGTTTTCAAAGAGATGACACACATTTCAACATAATTATATTATGTATATTATATGTTGGAACTTCGCCTTTTATATGTCCTTAAAACACAGTTAAATGACATGGAAAGGATCATTAAACTGTAATTGTTATGTAGCAAACTTAATACTAGAGAGATGTACGTATAATAATATGCTTTTGAGTTGAACCGATTTTTTTTTAATTTTAAAATTTTTAAAATATGTTTATTTCTTGTTTCCAATTGTACAGAATGCAGAATTCGTTCATTTTTTAAATATTTCCCAGAAATCAAAACTAATAGTAAATGTTCTTCCTCAGGTTCTGGGATTCTACTACAGGGATGTGGTGTCACTGGCGCTAGTTGGCTTAGGCGTCTTACCGTGGGTATTGAAAAGAGATCAAGTGGAAAAAGTAATTATATATCATATTGATTCATATATAACATGTTACCAATAGTTGGATGAGATTTAGCTAGCTCCAGTTTGTGGGGCGAAAGAAATTGTTCAGGACTATTGGTCCGCCATCTTTTAAAACAAATAATGAAACAATGGAGGAGGCATGGCCATCTGAAATATTCAACCAAATGCATATTTTAGGCATGAGCAGTGTCAACCACATAGTACATGATAGTAATTCAACACATAACCTCTGACGGAATACTTATATGGCAGAAATTATGCCTTTTATATTCTAAAGGTCTGGTGCGATTTTGATTAATGTTGGTTTGTTTTTTACGTGAATCAATGGGTTAAAACAAACTATTTATAAACGAAGAATATTTTATTCACCTAAATAATGCACTTTATATAACGTCTGTAAAACGCAAGATTTGAAATAAAAAAATAATTTGCATTTTTTTTTATCTTTTCTTTCTATTTCAGCAAACGTTGTATCACTGGTTAGGTTCATGTCTTTCTGTGGCCTTATTTCCCCTGCTTCCAGTTGGCGAATTGAACTTCAATTTTGTGTAAGTTTGAATCGTGGATATCACTCTGCAATGTGTGTAATATACCTAGATAACGAAATAACAAACACAGTATTCAGGGTTTGAGCAACAGTGGTCTTTGAAACGAGCTCGAGTGGGTGGAGGTGGTGGGGTGAGGCGGTCTGGGGACGTGGCGATAACCGTACATTACGATCAGAACAAGGCGTAGAAATCGATTATCGTCTGTTAAGATATAATTAATTTCGTTGCAAATTACCATCCAGGTTATGAAACTTTAGTTGTAGTGACTACGAGTTAAACAGAGTAGTTATCTCCCTTAGATATTTTATTACCCTAAGATAAAAGTCGAATTATTATTGAATAAAACACACAAAATACACTAAAAAAAACCCACTATATAATTAATTGTCCCCTTTCTTTTTAAAGAAAAGCGAAAATACATAGAAATGACATTCGTCCGTACGTCCTTCCGTCCATCTGTCTCACTTTCTTGTGGCCGCAACTTGTCATTCACTTTGAGGGTATTCGATTCATATTTGCCCACGTGAATTATGATATCATCATTATGTTTCGGCATGTTATAATTACGGCTTTTAAAATAAAAATCGCCGTATGGTTAGAAGGGTAGAATACAACCACTCCAATCTCACAAACACTGTCACATGCAGTCGGGTAGCCTCCCCACCCCCCACCCCCCACCCCACAAACCCCATTCCAGTTCTGCAGATAAGAAGGATCTAGGCCCATTCTCCATATTTTATTTAGATGTAAATGGCGGATGAGCCTCCCAAGTTCATTCATGTTAGGCGCCATATAACCTTTCATGTGTTGGTTCCCCCCTCCCCCCTCCCCCACAGTCGGGTAGCCCCCCCCCCCCCCCCCCCCCAACACAAACCCCATTCCAGTTCTGCAGATAAGAAGGATCTAGGCCCATTCTCCATATTTTATTTTGATGTAAATGGCGGATGAGCCTCCCAAGTTCATTCATGTTAGGCGCCATATAACCTTTCATGTGTTGGTTCCCCCCTCCCCCCCCCCCCCCCCCCCCCCCCACCCAAACCCCATTCCAGTTCTGCAGATAAGAAGGATCTAGGCCCATTCTCCATATTTTATTTTGATGTAAATGGCGGATGAGCCTCCCAAGTGCATTCATGTTAGGCGCCATATAACCTTTCATGTGTTGGTTTCGCCTTATTCAATTAAATTCAATTCAATAAAACTGACTTGACCAAGTTATAAATTGGAACACATAAAAGTGTTGCTTTTTTTCTTTTTCCGTAAAACAAAATTGTGCCAATTAAATGTTAGGTGGACCTAAGTAACTACTTTATACTTTCTATTCCAGGGTTCTTGGTGGCGTATTGGTCATAGCTGTGTCATGCTATCTTTTTAAAACGTAAGTTTGACTTTTTATATGTACTCATATATTTCCATGTAAACTGGTAAATAAAACCCAATTTTGAGAGGAATAAAACTGTTTTTTCTTTGATGTTCAGCTAAAGTGTGGCAAAGGCATGAATGCTTTTGATACAAAATATTCATCCTGCATACCATGGCTTGAAATGCAAACATATAGGTATCAAACGTTTGTCATTTTAGATGCATGTGTAATGGTATCATCTTATGTGTATCACCTTTCTGATGCTATATAATAACATTGTATCATTTCAAATTATTCATTGTATCTGGTTTTAGGCAAATACCGTTAAAGTGACACACGTTAATCTTAATTTTTGAAAAACTTTTCTACATAACTTGTGTTCAATCATGAATATTTAATTATAAGAATAGTATAAAGCAAATTGTTTTTGATTCTTACGAAGTGTTGATAATATTGTACCAACAATTCATTTAAACCCATGCTAGAATAAAAAGAAAACATGAAAACTCAACATATATTTAATTATATGCAAGCAGGTTTAACAAAATGATACTGGACTAATCGATCGAGACGCATATTTTAATGTATGATAAACATTTCAAGATTGTAATGTGTCACTTTAAAACGTGCGTTAGGCTTGTTTCCATAACACGACTGAATAAGATTTAGTACTTCTATATGCAGTTAGAGGTTTGCCTTGATATGCGCCACCTCGAAAGTGAAGCGGACATATAGTGTTACAAGTACTCTTGTCTGTCCCTCCGTCCGTCCGTCCGAAAGAAACACTATTTTACAGTCAAGTTTGTTGTTAAGTATGTTAGTTTTGTAAAACATTGTTGTTTTTGACAACTCTTTTTGTAGGATCACGTTTTATTATTCTTTGAAAACATATCTGTCATTTATTTCTGATGACGTTTCAGAGTTTCAGCAAAACAGCTTGGAAGAAAAAAACTAATACTGATATTTGGCTTCCAGGTACGTATGACTGTGAGCCTATTAAACTGAATTGCAGTTATATTTAAATGTATTCGTTTAAATAATTAAACGCAGCGTAACCTGTTATTTTATTTTAGAAATTCTTTATTATGGAAGTAGTTAAACGCAGCGTAACCCGTTATTCTATTTTAGAAATTCTTTATTATGGAAGTAGTTAAATGTTATCTTCAAATGCATTATCTTTAAAAGACACCTCGTTAACCTGATTGTAACCCATTGAATGGAAAAGTATAAATGCTTTTGTTTATTCGCACAAAGTTCACACAAGTCAGTTGCCCGTTCGGACACGTGGGTTTCCGCCGAATTTTTCGGTTTAGCATGCTAACGCCGTGAATCTGATAGATATAAGAATCTGTCATGGGTATCCGGTGATGATAGGGAATTCCAGCTCGAGGTGTAAGTGTTTATATCGGAACCGAGGCTCTGCCGAGGTTCCGATTAAAACACTTATACCGATGGTTGGAATTCCTTATCTAAACCAAATACCCATGATATATTCTTTTTCTTGCATATCAGAGACATGTTATGCGTTGACGCCGCCAGCTACTAACGTTTTACATGGTTTCCTATATACCGGATGTTGGTGCGCGCGTGACGTACGCGTATGCAAGCATGGAAACGTGGCTCCATCGTAAATGGAGTGTCTACTATATAATTTCCAGCAACACTGATGTTCTGAAAATTAGAAGATTCTAGGCCCATTCTCCATATTTTATCTTGATGTAAATGGAGGATGAGCCTGATATGTTCATTCCTGCCATATAACATGGCATGTATTGGTTCCCCGTAAAACCCAATTCAAGACAATTCTTTTAAATATGTAACAATAAACCTTTGTTAGTAACACGACGAGTATACATTTAAATGATGTTTGAGAAGAGACACAGTATAATAAATTATGTGTTTTTATTTCAGATATTAGTGATAGCTATCTCAATATTTATAGTGCGGCATACGGCCGAGATGGCGGCAACCAACCGAAGGACACCGGCTGTCAGTCAGTACCTCAGTTGGATCTTTCTGGGTATGCGTTATATGTAAAACTATCAAATATAGCATGGTAGTTGTTTTTAACAAACAATTTTAAATCACTTTAAAAAAACTTATCTTGAAACAGACTTTTATGAACGTGAATTTGAATGATAAATATTACAAATATTATGTTAAATGCGTGACACATGGTCATGAATACTGTTGTGAGCTTGTGTGTACATGCGGTTGATTGGTCCACACGGCTCTGTTAATTATCTGATACTCGGTTAAACTGAACTGAGACGCCAACAAACAGAGGTATTACCGTATTGCCGACTACAAAAACAAGTTACGTTCATGAACATTGCAGAGCTCGCAATTTATTCGTTTTCTCACTTTAAATTCTTCAAAATATGTTCTCATTTGTTTAAGCTTTGCTGTTGTACTAAACATTTTCAGAGTGAAATACAAATTCACTGAGTATAATATTGATTTAAAACAGTGTTGAGTATATGAAATACAATGGTATGCTTTTGATGTTTTTTGCAGGTTTAGGAATCATAGAACCATTCCTGGTGACGACAGATATCCGGTGTCGTATGCTAACGATAGTACTGGCGTGGATGTCCCCATTTATACTATTCAGTATTTCATATCCTTTTTCTGATATATTTGGTCGTATTAATGTTTTTAGTATCTCACTGTTATAAGACAGTTTTACTTACAATAGCTTGAAACATGTTTAATTTGAATAATTACAAAAAAATAAATAAATGAATGAATGTGAATGAATGAGTGAATGAATGAATGAATGAATGAATGAATGAAAAAATGAATGAATAAATGAATATTACGTTATAGGATTAGATTGAACCAATGTCGCTTCTAAAGTTTGGCCATTAAGGTTCTATCTTTATTGGCTCTCTAAATTAAAAATAAATTATAAATCTCCTATGGTTCACGAGTTTAAGATTCATTTTGTTCGCTACAATTACACTTACAGACGACACTATCGAAAATGAACTGACGATACAAATGCTTTCACACTTCACGAAGGGCACATGACGTTCGCATGCTACAAACACGAACATATTACCAGGTCAAACGGGCAACACCATCTACCTGTACACATTACCAGGTCAAAAGGGCAACACCATCTATCTGTACACAATCTACACATTACCAGGTCAAAAAGGCAATACCATCTAACTGTACACATTACCAGGTCAAAAGGGCAACATCATCTATCTGTACACATTACCAGGTCAAAAGGGAACACCATCTATCTGTACACATTACCAGGACAAAAGGGCAACATAATCTATCTGTACACATTACCAGGTCAAAAGGGAACACCATCTATCTGTACACATTACCAGGACAAAAAGGCAACATCATCTATCTGTACACATTACCAGGACAAAAGGGCAACATCATCTATCTGTACACATTACCAGGACAAAAGGGCAACATCATCTATCTGTACACATTACCAGGACAAAAGGGAACACCATCTATATGTACACATTACCAGGACGAAAGGGAACACCATCTATATGTACACATTACCAGGACAAAAGGGAACACCATCTATCTGTACACATTACCAGGTCAAAAGGGAACACCATCTATCTGTACACATTACCAGGACAAAAGGGCAACATCATCTATCTGTACACATTACCAGGACAAAAGGGCTACATCATCTTTCTGTACACATTACCAGGTCAAAAGGGAACACCATCTATCTGTACACATTACCAGGACAAAAGGGAACACCATCTATCTGTACACATTACCAGGACAAAAGGGCAACATCATCTATCTGTACACATTACCAGGTCAAAAGGGAACACCCTCTATATGTACACATTACAAGGACAAAAGGGAACACCATCTATCTGTTGACTGTGTTTTACTTCTCCTCTACCTTCTTTTCTCATTATCTCCCAACAGTATGTAGATTTAGACACCAATTGTGCCAATGCCATAATCACTGTTCAGATATATTTTTTAAATTACCTTCTTATGCAGTGTAAATGTGTTCTGTTCACGGTGAGGGTCGATTCGAATGCTGTCAGAATTGTGACCCAAACCAATTTACTTACTTTTGTAAAAATACGCAGTTAAAATATATTTAAAATATCGACATTTCTTTCTTTAACTATCATCATATATGAGCTTCTGTTCATGCTGTCCATGTGCTGGAACCTCTACATATGGATAGTTATGGAGACCAACTACTCAGCCAACTGTGGCGAATCGTTGCCAGTCCAACTTAAAGAGTTGGAAGCGAACGGAAAAGGTAGCCCTGAACACGGTGCCAAATTTGTAAGTATCCCTGTTGTTTCGTGTTACATCGCAAAATGTATGCATTTTTATTTCGCAATGAGCGCTTTAAACGTTCTACATATCCCTAATTGTTTTGTTTACTGAAATCGACAATTTTCAGAAAACAAATCAATTAGGGATATTTAGAAATCTAACCATGTGACAATTAAGCCATTATATTATCGCGAAAACTTTATCTATCGTGCTGTATACTGAAAAGTGTCAAGGCGACGGGTTTGTTAGTTAGAGAATAGTTCATGGCGGGGATTGCTTTATTTACACTGTCCCGCTTTTTTGGGTTAACAGTAGGGTAAGTGTGAAGTTTGGTGCACCCTAAAACCTGGTTTAAACCCACAACGGCCTTTTTTGCCATTGACCTTTCCAAGGCGGTAGCCCTATAATCAACCCCTTTGTGTTTGCGATGTCTTATTTGGCCTTTTATTCATCTTTAAATTTGTTCTTTGTTTTGACTGTCGTCCTTGAATGCTGCTTTTCCTGTACGATTTTTATATCTATATTTGTTAATTCCTATTTTGTTAACTGCAAATTGTCACATGATCGACTTTATTGCTATATACCTAAAACATGTATAAACCTAAATGTTAGATCATTTGTATATCTGTCAGTTAGTTTACACGTCAGATCATTTATAATCTACATGCCAGATCATTTATAATCTACATGCCAGATCATTTACTTGCCTGTCAGTTAGTCTACACGTCAGATCATTTATAATCTACATGCCAGATCATTTACTTGCATGTCAGTAAGTCTACACGCCAGATCATTTATAATCTACATGCCAGATCATTTACCTGCCTGTCAGTTAGTCTACACGCCAGATCATTTATAATCTACATGCCAGATCATTTACCTGCCTGTCAGTTAGTCTACACGACAGATCATTTATAATCTACATGCCAGATCATTTACTTGCCTGTCAGTTAGTCTACACGTCAGATCATTTATAATCTACATGCCAGATCATTTACCTGCCTGTCAGTTAGTCTACACGCCAGATCATTTATAATCTACATGCCAGATCATTTACTTGCCTGTCAGTTAGTCTACACGCCAGATCATTTATAATCTACATGCCAGATCATTTACTTGCCTGTCAGTTAGTCTACATGTCAGATCATTTATAATCTACCTGCCAGATCATTTATAATCTACATGCCAGATCATTTACTTGCCTGTCAGTTAGTCTACACGTCAGATCATTTATAATCTACATGCCAGATCATTTACTTGCCTGTCAGTTAGTCTACACGTCAGATCATTTATAATCTACATGCCAGATCATTTACCTGCCTGTCAGTTAGTCTACACGTCATATCATTTATAATCTACATGCCAGATCATTTACCTGCCTGTCAGTTAGTCTACACGTCAGATCATTTATAATCTACATGCCAGATCATTTACCTGCCTGTCAGTTATTCTACACGTCATATCATTTATAATCTACATGCCAGATCATTTACCTGCCTGTCAGTTAGTCTACACGTCATATCATTTATAATATACATGCCAGATCATTTACCTGCCTGTCAGTTAGTCTACACGTCAGATCATTTATAATCTACATGCCAGATCATTTACCTGCCTGTCAGTTAGTCTACACGTCATATCATTTATAATCTACATGCCAGATCATTTACCTGCCTGTCAGTTAGTCTACACGTCAGATCATTTATAGTCTACCTGCCAGATCATTTATAATCTACATGCCAGATCATTTACCTGCCTGTCAGTTAGTCTACACGTCATATCATTTATAATCTACATGCCAGATCATTTACCTGCCTGTCAGTTAGTCTACACGTCAGATCATTTATAATCTACATGCCAGATCATTTACCTGCCTGTCAGTTAGTCTACACGTCATATCATTTATAATCTACATGCCAGATCATTTACCAGCCTGTCAGTTAGTCTACACGTCATATCATTTATAATCTACATGCCAGATCATTTACCTGCCTGTCAGTTAGTCTACACGTCATATCATTTATAATATACATGCCAGATCATTTACCTGCCTGTCAGTTAGTCTACACGTCAGATCATTTATAATCTACATGCCAGATCATTTACCTGCCTGTCAGTTAGTCTACACGTCATATCATTTATAATCTACATGCCAGATCATTTACCTGCCTGTCAGTTAGTCTACACGTCAGATCATTTATAGTCTACCTGCCAGATCATTTATAATCTACATGCCAGATCATTTACCTGCCTGTCAGTTAGTCTACACGTCATATCATTTATAATCTACATGCCAGATCATTTACCTGCCTGTCAGTTAGTCTACACGTCAGATCATTTATAATCTACATGCCAGATCATTTACCTGCCTGTCAGTTAGTCTACACGTCATATCATTTATAATCTACATGCCAGATCATTTACCTGCCTGTCAGTTAGTCTACACGTCATATCATTTATAATCTACATGCCAGATCATTGTCTTGCCTGTCAGTTAGTCTACACGTCAGATCATTTATAATCTACCTGCCAGATCATTTATAATCTACATGCCAGATCATTTACTTGCCTGTCAGTTAGTCTACATGTCATATCATTTATAATCTACATGCCAGATCATTTATAATCTACATGCCAGATCATTTACCTGCCTGTCAGTTAGTCTACCTGCCAGATCATTTATAATCTACATGCCAGATCATTTACCTGCCTGTCAGTTAGTCTACATGTCATATCATTTATAATCTACATGCCAGATCATTTACTTGCCTGTCAGTTAGTCTACACATCAGATCATTTATAATCTACCTGCCAGATCATTTACTTGCCTGTCAGTTAGTCTACACGTCAGATCATTTATAATCTACATGCCAGATCATTTACCTGCCTGTCAGTTAGTCTACATGTCAGATCATTTATAATCTACATGCCAGATCATTTACCTGCCTGTCAGTTAGTCTACATGTCAGATCATTTATAATCTACATGCCAGATCATTTACCTGCCTGTCAGTTAGTCTACATGTCAGATCATTTATAATCTACATGCCAGATCATTTACCTGCCTGTCAGTTAGTCTACATGTCAGATCATTTATAATCTACATGCCAGATCATTTATAATCTACATGCCAGATCATTTACTTGCCTGTCAGTTAGTCTACATGTCAGATCATTTATAATCTACCTGCCAGATCATTTATAATCTACATGCCAGATCATTTACTTGCCTGTCAGTTAGTCTACACGTCAGATCATTTATAATCTACCTGCCAGATCATTTATAATCTACATGCCAGATCATTTACCTGCCTGTCAGTTAGTCTACATGTCAGATCATTTATAATCTACCTGCCAGATCATTTATAATCTACCTGCCAGATCATTTATAATCTACATGCCAGATCATTTACCTGCCTGTCAGTTAGTCTACATGTCAGGTCATTTATAATCTACCTGCCAGATCATTTATAATCTACATGCCAGATCATTTATAATCTACATGCCAGATCATTTACCTGCCTGTCAGTTAGTCTACATGTCAGGTCATTTATAATCTACCTGCCAGATCATTTATAATCTACCTGCCAGATCATTTATAATCTACCTGCCAGATCATTTATAATCTACCTGCCAGATCATTTATAATCTACATGCCAGATCATTTACTTGCCTGTCAGTTAGTCTACACGTCAGATCATTTATAATCTACCTGCCAGATCATTTATAATCTACATGCCAGATCATTTACCTGCCTGTCAGTTAGTCTACATGTCAGATCATTTATAATCTACCTGCCAGATCATTTATAATCTACCTGCCAGATCATTTATAATCTACATGCCAGATCATTTACCTGCCTGTCAGTTAGTCTACATGTCAGGTCATTTATAATCTACCTGCCAGATCATTTATAATCTACATGCCAGATCATTTATAATCTACATGCCAGATCATTTACCTGCCTGTCAGTTAGTCTACATGTCAGGTCATTTATAATCTACCTGCCAGATCATTTATAATCTACCTGCCAGATCATTTATAATCTACATGCCAGATCATTTATAATCTACATGCCAGATCATTTACTTGCCTGTCAGTTAGTCTACATGTCAGATCATTTATAATCTACCTGCCAGATCATTTATAATCTACATGCCAGATCATTTACTTGCCTGTCAGTTAGTCTACACGTCAGATCATTTATAATCTACCTGCCAGATCATTTACTTGCCTGTCAGTTAGTCTACACGTCAGATCATTTATAATCTACATGCCAGATCATTTACTTGCCTGTCAGTTAGTCTACATGTCAGACCATGTGTAGTCTCTATATCAGATCCTTTATGTACCTTGCAGCTGGAGAGTATGGACTTTGCCGTGATCTCGAACCAAGTAGCCAGTAGTACAAGCAGGCAGACGCTCGTCAGAGGGGATCTTCGGCGAGCCTTTTATTTTGTATCCTTTTTATTTGGAATGCAAATCACTGGCAATTTTACAATTAAGCCTGGACTATGAGGTGCAGTAAAATTTCTCTGCTTAAGCCCGGGATATGGGTGTAGTTAATGTCTTCGCTTACATCCAGGATATGGGGTGTGGTAAATTTTAACCCGGAATAGTTATCTTCTCCGCTTACGCCATGGATATGGGTGCAGTCATCCGCTTACTCCAGGGATATGGATGCAGTACGGACGAATGATATTACAAGTTGTATCTGGTTGGTTGAACATAGTTTTAATCAAATAGATCATGTCTTGGCGTAGAAATACTGATAATTTTACTATGAAATACAGGAAAGCAATTGTGCAGCTAAATCATGGAAAGACCAAATACATATCAATAACAGAGTTGATCTATTGAATTCCGTAACTTTTCCTTAACCCATTATTAGCTATTTCTAATCGTAACAAGTTTGTTTGGTGCTGGAAACATTGCAAGTGTAAACAGGTATGATATACATATATAAATCATAAAGCAAAAAAACACTAAAAAACATTGCTCATTCAGTGGGTAATTTTAATTAGTACTTTTTAATAATTGACTATTTCATTGTTCATTTTCATCAGTTATCGCGTGTAATATGACCTATATGTGTCGACGTGCCTCTTACACAACAACAACAACAACAACAACAATGTTTCCATTTTTGATGTGTGATTATATGTTGATAGTTTATAATGAAATAATTTTCTTCTTCTTTTGCAGTTTTGATGTTGCTTCTACGTTTTGTTTCTTAACTGTTTCAAATCCGCCTTTTATGGGTGTACTCATAGTACTAAAGGTAAATGCTTTTTGTATACTCTTAGTACACTACTTAGTAAATGCTTTACTTAATCTCAATATCTATCCAGAGTTGTCGTTCCTTGCATCCACATTCATCCTCTGCCAACCTCTGTGCAAACGACACGAATCTTGGAAAATGATGAAAATGAAAAACTATCAGATGACACTCATTTGTTTGCAACTCAGCTTTATATGAAACGTTTAATTATGTAATATATGTACATAAAGGTATGTAATGCTATAATTAAGTGAATAAACAATTAGTTTTGCTCAGAAATATATTGCGCTGGAATCAAATTTAAACTTTGGGATATCAATCAAAATGCGTACGTTACCCATAAGATTACAGCATAGCATTTGTTCTTACCAGCACTTTCAAAAATCTGACAGCTCTAGCTCGAAACCTACCTACAATTAACGTACTAACATAGATACGTAATTGTCAAATCACAAAGGTACGTTCAGACAGACAGAAAGGTTATATGATGTGTAAGTAATGTGTATTTATTTTGCCTTTAACACCATGCACTTGTATTCCAGATATGCATACCATTTATTGTCATCGCATGCGCATTGCGCACAGTTAACTTAGTGACGCACGTGCCCTCGAAGGCGTTCACCTTTCTAGCGCTACTCCTCACGGATATCGTCGCTTTCGTAAGTACCAGTTTTTAGATAAAGATTATTTCATATTGCAATAATACTGTTACGGCTGTTTGTAGAATTAGACAAATGTGTGTTATTGTATATTTTCGCCAGGAGCTAAAATGTTTCACCAATATTACAATTAAGCTCTTGTTTATTTTAGGTTTTCTTTGATTTGCTTTGGCATAAAACATAAAATTCAAAAATACCCATGCTTTAGTGCATTAACTTGTTTAGTTTTCCTTTTATATTGAATATTCTTTATTCGGATGTAGATCTGTTTTATGTAGATTTTCGTTTGTTCAGTTCACTCGAATGTCATCTGCATATGAAACGCGCCATGAAAGGTCCATCTAACGTGACCTCTAAGGCAATGTGGTCAGATCCAATAGCGGAGAGTATCAAAGCGTAATTAGGATATGATTTTAATGAGATTGAGTATCACCTGCAACAATACAGGCTTGAAGATGAAGATCTATTGCACATGGCAAACATGACACAATGAACATGACGTCGTGGAGATTTTACCCCTATGCCTGGATAAGCAGTGGCTCTTGTCTTAACCGGGAACCATACGGGGATTATATTGACCTGTACCTAGAGTTTGAAATACGCTCGCTTCTGAATACTTGGATATACATATACTATTTTGTGAAGTCTTTAAACAGTTTATGCATTGTTACAATAATTTAGGCAAAACTAATAAAATCACTATCTCAGTTGATGCATGCGTTAACGTTTGGAATTCGAAAGAATTTGTAATGACTGCACCCTTATAGATAATGTATTGTTTAATTTTATTGCATAACCAACATACGCAATGTTTTACCTGTAATTTCATTTCAGCAATTCTTTTTGCTCGTTAATGACGACGGCAGCTGGTTTGTGGTGGGCAGGGCAATCAGCCATTACGTCATCTTCCAAATCACGAACTTACTTCTAATGCTTCTGTTCGGAGTGTCTTACCTACTTACCACGTGTAACATTTGTTGCTTCCGCTCAAAACACTGATGCAAAGGATATTATTAATATCCACATTCAGGGCCAAATACTGATCCTGCGCTGTTCTCAGGCCAACGTTGATGTAGACGATATATCCAGGCAAAACAACTGAAATGTTATGCAGAACGATGCGTGCTATTTATTGTGTATGTTTAATTTAAATATAATTGCGTGAGAATGTCTAAACGACATGATCATTTAGCAAACTAGTTTTATTTGGACGAAGAGCTTTAAGTTATTCCCTGTCATAGTGTCATGGAGGTTTTCCGACAACTTCATGGATGTTACACTTCCGGGTAATTATTTAAAGGGACACAAGGCAATTTGATGGTATATTACTATGTGTTGCTTACAGTGGACCGATAATATATTTAATCGTTTAGTTGCATAACGAAGAAAACGTAAAAACATTCAAATTGTATTGCCCTTTAATTCAGTTATATTCAAGCTGGTTAAAAGTCAATATGGATCATTATTATATAACCTATAAATAGACGCGTTTTCATTGGCTAAAAAGTAATTTTTTAGAAAAAATATCTAGCGATATTGACCTGTTTTTTTGATATTGACCTGTTTTTTTGATATTGACCTGTTTTATATAATTGTTTTTTTTGATATTGACCTGTTTTATATAATTGTAAATTGAGGGTTATATAATAAAACAGTTATGGACTTTTCAGCTGTTATACATGATGTTGATATGTACCAAAAAATCATTATTGACCTCGGCTATCGCCTCGGTCAATAATGATTTTTTTGGTGCATATCACATCATGCATAACAGCTGAAAAGTCCATAATTGTATAATATGATATCGGATTAGTAACGTGAGGTGTAATATTAATGCTGGATACCTTTTTCAAGATTACCGCGTGTCCCTTTAATACAGTGTACATTTACCTCAATATTGTTTTGTTTAAACATATTTTATTCAACACATAATTAGAACGACAATAACATCAATACACGGATAAAAAAGAACGCGTTTTAATACATATACGATGGTGGTCCAATAAGTCTGAAAAATATATAAATGATTTATTTATTAGTTAATTTTTTTCAATTCAATATTTTATTTGGCATAACATTTACATGTTTATTGCCTAAAATACAAATGTATTTTTAAGAAATGTTTACATTACGTACCTTATCTCTGTTAAATGGCGGAATAATACTTTTGCCTTCAATAAACGTACCAGTTCGTATCGTAACAACCCATGAGTCTTTACACGGAGCAGTGTAAAATTCGGAAATACCAAATATAAATGAGGTAGAGTTAGCACTAAATATAATATGACACAGGCATACATGAAACTTTGTATACCTCTGCAATGACGTCACGCTGCTATTTCCTGACAGTTTTAACACCATATCCGTTTTTGTTAGAGAAATGCATAACACAAAGTAAGACCATTGCATAATTAAATATACAGGAAAACAGGTTAGCTTTTGTATTGAACAAACTTCAACACAGACGTGTAAGAGATGTTAAGGAGACAATATATAATCACTAAATGGCAGCACACTGCTCCATGGTTCTATAGACGTCATGCTGTATTACCGGTTTGTAATCGTATAGCAATGCTTTTTCTTTTTTCCTTGTTGTGTAATATTACACGTACAAATGGCATCACTTTAAAACAAAAACTCGATCTATATTCAACTGTGCAAACACTACATGGATTACAATGACAACACATGTAACAAGTAAATAAGTTTTATACAAAATCAATTTTCATTATTGACAAGTAATGTTTTATAAGTATATATTTCAGCTTTTTATGGGACAAAATAAGTAATCTGTCAGAAAAATCTACGAAATTCTGCGACAACCCGCGTACATTTATGAACGTGTGCTAGGCTACTTCAGGTGTTTATATGGTTTTATAAACAAATGTAGCTAACGTGTAGATATGATCCTAGTTTGGTTTACGTTATTAAAAAAATATATTATCTATATACAATGTGCATTATTTGCCTGTGCCAATAACAAGTATTTGTAATGTGCTCGTATTGAAAAAATAATGCCAAACCTTAAGGCGCAGCATTCCAAAGGTGTACATAAACATGTTGTTTTAAATGTATTATTTATTATAAACAGTGTCTTTCTTTATCATGCCATTTTCATGTATATTCCGGTGGGCTGCTATGGAGGTGAGGGTGGGGGCGGATAGGGAAATGGGTATGGGTTAATGATAGCGTTCTTGCCTCATAGCGGAAACGGGAGTGCAAGCGCCGCCGCGGAACATCGTGACTGTGATCTTGGACAAGTCACTTTGTTCCATGGCTTCGTCCGTGGAAGTTCTGCAGGTAAGAAGGTTCTAGGCCCATTCTCCATATTGTATCTTGATGTAAATGGAGGATGAGCCTGGCACGTTCATTCCTGTTAGGCGCCATATAACCTTTCATGTTGGTGCGCCTTAAAGCCAATTCAATTCAATTCGTCCGTCGGAAACCGCAGCCGTGGCGTTGGGATAAAGCGCAGCCCCGCATGCGGGTGGACGTAGATTCAGTCCCTTGCCGACGTCAATATAGTTTTATTAGCTTCATTGCTTGAGTAAATAAAAGGTTGTGCTAATACAAGTTGGCCTGTGTCTGGTTGGGTGTCATGTCATGTGTCTGAAGTGTGTTATTCGACTGTGGCAGTACAATACGTCGGGCAAGGAGTTCACGGCTACAAGTAGACACCGTCGTGGTATGACATATATTATTCAAAGCGACGTTCAACCTCGTCCATACATCATCCGTCGGAAGACGACGTTAACCGGGCTGTCCCATGCACAATTCTGTTGCCATTGTTTGACGGCTCATCGACACAGTATAGGTTATTTAGAGCCGCCCCAGAGAGAGGGGAAGGATACATAGGAATCCGGGAACCGTGCCCCAATAGAAGCTATTCAATAGTACGAGTAAGATGATCTATATGACATCTATATTGTGATAATGAGCCGTTAACCAACAATTTAAATGAAATCGGTACGTGATAGCTTTGTAAATGAGGAGCATGCACATACTTTGATTTTCGTTCATATTTTATTTCACATTGTGTTTTTTCTTAGTGTTTTTTTTTCTTCTTCTTTTAACAATCGTGTGACTTCCATTTAATGCAACGGGCACCTGTTAATGACATTTAAACTAATGCAAGAGTGTGGTTTATGATATAAAGAACTTTACAATCATATATATACAGTATAAATGTTAGACAAATTATCAATATATATATACTCAGTTGAAAAAGAAAGTGAACACTGAGTTTTGTTTGATTTAATTGCATAAAGTTTTTTTTAGAATTAAATTGACAAATTCCAAAATGAATATGCCATGTTTGGTACCAAAGTTTTGAGTAACATTTTCAAAGTGTACACTTTCTTATGCAACTAATATAACGTATATATATACTCAGTTACAAATTAAACTGGACACTTTGAAACTTTTACTTTACACCCTATCGTCTTTATCAAGCGACAGTCTCTTAATGATACGACCTATTGCAAAACAAATGACAACATGATATTGGCAAAGGAATGATAACAGCTTTGGTACCAAACAGGCATATTCATTTTGGAATTTGTCAATTTAATTCTAAAAAAAACTTTATACAATTAAATCTAAACAAAACTCAGTGTCCACTTTCTTTTGCAACTGTGTATATATATATATATATATATATATATATCTATATCTGCAACACGATAAATACGAATAAAACGAAGCTAAATTGGATTAAATTGCTGTATTTTATAATAACTGATGATCACTTTCTTTTGCAACTGAGTATATATATATATATATATATATATATATATATATATATATATATATATATCTGCAACACGATAAATACGAATAAAACGAAGCTAAATTCGATTAAAATGCTGTATTTTATAATAACTGATGATCAGTAAGAAAACTGTTACCATGCGTTTGTGGAGATTGGTTGCTATGATCTTCTGTAAGCATCTGGACGATCATGTTTTTGTGACTGGTTCCATGAAAATTGCATGTAATTAAGTTACACTGATTGCAGAATAGATAAATTCACAGTCGATATTTAATTAAGCCTATGAGTGTTTTACTTAGTTAAGTAAATAATTAATTTAAGTTGGTGAAACACATTTCTGCTGAGTACTTAGTAATTCAGTTAAGTATTATTTTAAGTATTTAAGTAAAACTTAAAGACTGTTTGGTGAAACCGGCGCCAGACGTCGTTTTCCCCAATAATTCAAAGTTTTATTCAATAATTAAACAAATAATTAACTAAGTCATTAAGTACTTAGAAGACGCGTGTTCACCGACTTAAATTAAGTATTTACTTAAAAACTTAACTAAGTAAACAACTTAAAAACTTAATTAAATATCGACTGGGAATTTATCTGTTCTGTGCAATCAGTGTCAATATAGTAAATCACGATCACCTAGATGCTTGCAATATATCATAGCAACCAATCACCACAACCCACGCATGGTAACTGCGTCTTTTCCGATCACTTTTTTTAAAAAGAAATAAAGCATTTTAACTGCCTTTTACCTTAGTTTTAAGTAGTATATAAGTTTTTTTATGCAAACGAGTGTATATTAGATTTGCATATTAGAGTGTATATGACTGTGTTTGTGTGGGTGTACATTATTGTATATACGAGTATGTATGAGTGTGTTTAGTTGTGCTTACGACAGTATACTAGAGTGTATATTAGAGCGTATATGAGTGTGTGTGTACATTTGTGTGTATATTATATTGCATATACGAGTGTATATGAGTGTGTATTTTGGAGTGTATATTATATTGCATATACGAGTGTATATGAGTGAGTTCATTTGTGTAAACGCCAGTATACTAGTGTGTATTTTAGGGCGTATATGAGTGTGTATATTTGAGTGTATATTATATTTTATATACGAGTGTATATGAGTGTGTTTATTTTTGCAAACGGCAGTTTAATAGTGTGTATATTAAAGTGTATATGAGTGTGTATATTTGAGTGTATCTTATATTGTATATACGAGCGTATATTCGTGTGTATATTCCTGTGTATATTACGAGTGTATATGAGTGTGTCTATGTTTGAAAACGACAGTATTCTCGTGTGTATATTGTAAACATAGACTCCGCCTAAAAAGGGGAAACAAGGGGAGAAATATTTGTCAAACTAAGCTTATTGACAAATCTATGAAATTGTAATTTCAAGTGATCTTAATGTTAAACAAGCATAATATACATGTCCTATGTCAGTGCCTTATTTGTCTCGGCTTTCCGCACGGTAGTTGTTACGGTCGATTTCTCTATATGCATTCCCACATTTTGTTTGTTTGTTTGTTTTAACTCTTTAGTATAATTAATTCAAAAAGTTAAATTAGTATATTCCAAAATGTTAAATATCAATTAAGTTTAATTAGAAAATATGTTAGACCCACTGATTTAAATGGAAGACGTCGCACTCAGTGAAAACAAAACATAAATAATTACATATATATAAATATATACATGTATATCTGATTGTATTTGTTTTCGTTTACATATTTACATATATATCTGTCCATGAAGTTTGAAAATAAAATGGCATTGTATAAATAAATGTACTAATTGTGTGCTTTAAGATTGTATTGTGTCTCTTTAAATTAGGCAGTCTTTATAAATAATTATATATTTCTTTATTAAAGTTTCATCATGGTTTACGAACATGAATAATACATCGTAAACACTATAAGATAGCCATGCCATTCTAATTAGAATTATAAGAGACTATAGTTATAAAACTATCAACATATTTAAAAGTAACTAATAACATCAAACTATATCTATAAAATATGTATTAAGAATGAGTATTGTAAGATTTGACAAAATAAACAAAGCACTATTGCGCATTAGTTAGAACAAAATTAAAAAATAATTTATCCCCTTTGATCAGATCATAAAGAAACTGATTAGCATCATTTTCATAGAAGAAAATAAAACAGAATGACGATATGATAAAACAAATTGACATTATTTACAGATATACAATTGACATTGTTTGGCATAATTAAAAAATGTAAAAAAGACTAACGATACAAAAAGCTAGGTAGAGGTAGAAGAATTAAGTAGCAGGATTTGGCACATACACGACTTAAGCCTCCATATTAGTTATTGGGTTTGTTACTGACCCCCTACAGAAATATGTGGGGTCAGTAAGATTTATAGGGGGCAAGGCAATAGCCAAGTCCCCCTATATATCTGACTGACCCCACATATTTCTGTAGGGTTCAGTAACCAACCCAATAACTGAATTATTGCATCGAGCTCCTTTTTTTTAAAGGCAAACACCGATATTTAATCCATTTTAATGGAGCGTCAATGTCATTGAGACGTTCGCGCAATTTGACGTCATGACGTTGACGTGAGACCGGTACAGTTTAAAAACAGTATTAATTTACTTATTATGTTTGTTACTAACGCCTTAAAGAACTATTTGCGAATGATTAAAATGTTGAATCGGAATTGTAGTCCATATTGTTTTAGTGACCCTCTATGAAATCTACTGACCCACTATAGAATAATAGAGGGTCACCATGTGACCGCTCTAATCCAATGAAATTCCTAGGATTTTGTGCGAGGTGCAGTAAATACTATTTGTTTGTTCATCTGTAGAGTTATCAAAATAAGGATTTATGCTTTATCATAGAAATTACCTCTGATATCATTATATAAAGGACAGGTTATCATAACATGTAATTCATCTGAACATTACAAAATGGGTAAACTCTTTCACTAATCTGAAATCTTTCATATCTTCCAGACTATATCTAATTTGTGCTACGCCACAACGGAATTTAGAATAATTCCGACCTATGATTTTATGATTTCTTGGTAGTATTAGTTTACAGTACGTTTCTGTTTCAAATGTAGTTTTAAATAACTTATAAGTACGTAATAAATAAACGATCAAAAACGAAATTTATCACATACTGACAGGTGTTATTTTCAATTAAACGATTTACCCCTGTGCTATTACAAAGGGAACTTTCATTGACAGTGCTACAAGCTGTTTTGTAGCATGGTCGGTGACATTTCCCTTTATAATAGTACAGGTGTAAACCGTTTAATTGAAAATAGCACTTGTCAGAATACATGGTGTACTAGGTTATAATAGTGCAAATGAGTCCCCATTGCCCTTCCATAGTAAAGTTAGAATGTTGACAACCGGTTAAAAACTCAAACCTGGTTAGAATTCTGGGAAACTTACTTTATCATGCAAATAAACATGTCTGCTATTAAACATCAACAAGGAAATAGGGGGTTTAATACCTTCTAAGAAACATTTCTTCAGTTGTATACTAACACCGGGTCAAAGGTCAAAGCTATTTTTACCCCTTGCAATTTCGTACCCTGTCTACTTTCACTTCTGAAATTTATATAAAAAACTGTCAAAAACATGATGAACTCCCTTTTCAAATATCAACAACATGTCCAGAATACAGTTACAGTCAAATAATAACAGGAAATTGCACTAAAAAAGGTTTTAAAGAAAAGTAAGAGTAAGGCAAGGAGCTGAAATGGACATGCTACAAAACAAATAGAGTATGGCCTCATCTCGTTGTTTAATTTAAACACCTCGATGGGCGTACAATGATCTCGATGTTTAAATCAGCCAACTCAATGAGACCACACTCTATCTATTACTTGTCACGTTGTTATTGGATTTTCTGTTTATTTGCTACACTTTTTGTTTTAATTACTTAAATCCCGAGATCGTTTGCGTTATTTATGCGATTACACAATGATTGTTCTTGTTAATTAGTATTGTTTTACTTTTCTAAATAAGAGCATTTATTTGTAATGCGATTATAATGATTCATTGAGTGAAGTATAACATATTTATAAATGTAACACATATTAAAACCACTTTTATGTTTTTGAGGTTTTAAGACGTTTTGCATTGAAAGAATACAAAACTCATATAATTTTTCATTTGCAAAATGTTTATGTTGCATCCTTTGCCTTGACAATTGAATTATCAAATTACACAATAACTGAATAACAAGTTATTATTTAATGTGTGTTTCCAATGTTGTTATATAACTTTGGTTATCTAATGATTCTTTAATGAGGGAATAATTGAAAGCACATATTTTATGGTTATTTCTTTTTTACGAAATTAGTTTTACAGTTGTGACATAACATCAACCAATGGTTCAAAGACATTTGTTATACAGAGCGTATACTATTATATAGTTATTATATTTCGTGATCAAAGAGTTATTGTTCGGGGCGCTTGCTTCAGTCAAAGGTTTTTCTGCAAAAGCTTGAGCAATTAAACTAAAACTTAACTCAATTATATATCATTAGAATTGGTATTTTTAGTGGTAAGTAAAAAATACCTTAGTTTTGAAAATCGGTTGAGAAATAATATTTTAGGGCCCAAACGAGTTTTGATGGTGCTTTTCCAATGTAAATTCCTTGTTGATGAGACAGCATAAAATTAAGAATTTTCGTATAACTTAAGTTAGCCTTCAAATTTTACAATAAAACTTTCAGGTTGTCTTAATTTACGAATATCTAACAAATTAAAACCATTTTCGGATAAAAATTCTAAAAAGAAGTATGTTTCGAAATTTTCAAGCAGCAAAATTTTGCATTGAACAATATGCTCCATACAAAACAGCTTTCATCATGAAATTATTTTTATTTCTCAACCGATTTTGAAAAGTAAGGTATTTTTATTTACCACTAAAACGTCTGTTTCACTGATATACAACTTATTTAGGTACAAATTGTATTTTGTCGGAAAAATCAAAAAAACTTTGGCTGAAACATTCCCAAGCAATAAATCCTCCACAGCGGTTATAGCAGTCAGACGTTATTGACTTTTTCTGGCTGCATGTTAAAGATCCACAGTTGAAAAGTGATAAGTTTGTATTATATTTATTATATACGATATGTATATGTTTATTTCTATTTTAATAAAATATTTATCTTGAAAAATAAATGTACTTCTTATTTATGCGTTTCATAATAATTTGCATGACTTTCTTTCTTTCTTTCTTTCTTTCTTTCTTTCTTTCTCTTTCTTTCTTTCTTTCTTTCTTTCTTTCTTTCTTTTAAAATCGGTTAAATATTAAAAGTGCACTGTTTTTCTTTAGTTCACACTGTAGATCCTTCATCTGTATCCACACTTTGCCATACTTGTTTAGAATGATAATTTGAATAAAAGCTAAACAATTAAAACAAAATAAAAAAAAAGAAAACAAGTTGAAAGCCATCCACATGAAGGCGTTGTTTTCAACTGCATTAACACCACATCATGTCAGAATATGTTTATCAATGAGATGACATTATTAAAAATCCTTACGGACACCATACATCTTAAACAAGTAGAGCGACAAAGCCCTCTTGGGTCGCTTGTTTTAGTATATATATAACGTTTTTTTTAAACAGTATCATTGTTGTTTGTTTTTTATCCAGGCATGACAAATACATATACTGAAAAGAAAAAGAAAAGCATAATCAACAAAGTGCCTATACTACACTATTATATACATCTATGTACAATATTCCAGATATATCCCAACGTGTTTTGTACAAAAAAGGGCAACAACTAATTGCAGAAAGGACAACTCTGTCATGTAATATACCTGTTAATCAAAGTATACTTCGTTACACGAAATTCATAAAATGTTGAAGTTTCGCTTTGAAAATGTCAAGCCATTTGAGTATTGTGTTTAATGTTGAGATTGTAACGTTTAAAGCCTAAGCTTGCTCACCTGCGCATTCTGTCGATAATGAATCTTTAAAGGGGTAACCATTGGTGTGTTCGGAGCGGTTTAAGCATTCTTTCCGAAAGGACACACCTAATGTCGCCCTGTACCGTTCGATTAGCAGTAGCATATTAAACACACAATATATAGCGGAAATACCCGTTAATATGCGTTTCTTTTTCTTTTCAGTATATATATAGGAACTTGCTATCAGAAAAGGGTGGTACACAGTTTACAACGTGTTACAAGTTAATTCCAAACATATTCCACCTAGAAGATTGTTATGAGTGCGTGAATATATTCAAATGGTAGAATTTCTCATATCAATATGTCTTACAAAATATATCCCTTTATACCATAAGCTTTAACGAACATGGTTTTCATGCTAACGTGTCATTAAAGCGTTGGTTACACTCTATATGCTGATTTCCTTAAGATAATGTAGACTTAAAACGAAAAAATAAGATGCACACGAGCGCATGAGAACACTTTGCTGGTTTTATTGTACCATGTAATCTTTCCTCTTCCACATATTTCAAGGCGTCTCCGTGGCCGAGTGGTTAACGACGTTGCGTTGTAAACCTTCTCGCCACTCACCGGTGCGGGTTCGAATCCCACTGGAAGCTCGACTTGTAAGTGAGAAAGTGTCGATTCTTACGGATGGCGGGAGGTGTACAGTACTGGTTCTACCTAGGAAAAGTGGGTGGTCTGCCTCCACCACAAAAAACATCGACCGTCATATATAACCTTACATGCGTTGAAAATGACGTAATACACCAAACAAACAAACCATATATTTCAAAACACAAATGTATTTATTTATGCCCGTTAAATTCTCAGGGATTGTACCGTTCTACCACGTGACCATAATACAAATAAAATAGAATTTAGTAACACTTTATTACATTAACACAAATAATAATTTCAATTATTTCAACAACAACAAGGGTGATAACTCTATAACGTATACCTCCAATCGGCTTATTGGTGAACTCGTCAGCGATCTTGAAACGTAGATCTGAGGAAACTTTCGATAAACTATGTATAACTTTTATACGATATCAAAACGGAAAGCGAAATGGCGCACTTTAAATGCGTCATAGCTCATCATAAAGTGTGTTGCAAGCTGATAGGATCATAGTCTCTTTTGATAAATTCCTAACACGTCAGATAAAGTTAAAAGTGTTCATGACCAAGATCTTAGTACGAAGTTTGTAAATATCGTTCTCATATATGTCAGGTTGTGATTATCCTAGACAAAGAAGAGTTTCTTTTATATTTTAAAAGATCATCGATAAGAACATTTTGAAAATAAGTCTATACTTGCATGTCATGATGTTAGTGTATTTTAAAAGACACTTTGTATGTTATCTAGCAAAAGAGCTGAAAGGGTTTGATTTTAATGGTTAGTTAAAATGCCTTATTTAAAGTCGGATTTCAAAATTATATATAGTTATTGGCATTTTTTGTATAAAAGCATTGGTTGAACAGCAGAACATCGGTCTTATAATTACCTGTTTGAATCATATTTCCAAGATCATTTGTTAATGTTTCCACCAGACGCAGCGCATTTATTTCCCATTTTAGCTCTCCGGGCTTAGGGCCAGCAGAGCTTATGGGATGATGTGTTGTCTTTCGTTCGTCGTCTGTCGTCCGTCCGTCCGTCAGTTAACTTTACGTCGTTAAGACGATAGGGCCTTCATTTTTCATCTGATCTTTACCAAGTTTTAATAGATTATTAAAATTATTGAAAGCTCGTAAAAGTTTAAAAACCAGCCAGATCGGACCAGTCACAACGGAGTTATAGCCTTGATTTAGTTAAACATGATATATTTTGCCTCGTTAAGACGATAGGGCCTTCATTTTTCATCCAATATTTACTTAACTTTACCAGATTGTTAATAACAATAAAAGCTCGGACAAATGTGAATACCAGCCAGATCGGACAAGTAACAATGGAGTTATGGCCCTTGATTTATTTAAAAATGCTATATTTTCCTCGTTAAGACGATAGGGCCTTCATTTTTCATCCGATCTTTACCAACCCTTACCAGATTATTAATAGTAACGAAAGCTCAAAGACGTTTGTAGACCAGCCAGATCAAACCAGTAACAGCGGAGTTATGGCCCCTGATTTAGTTAAAAATGCTATATTTTGTCTCGTTAAGACGATATGGCCTTCATTTTTCATCCGACCTTTACCAAACGTTTACAGATTGTTACTATCAATACAAGCTCAGAAAAGTTCGTAAACCAGCCAGATCGGACCAGTAACAACGGGGTTGTGGCCCTTGATTTAGTTAAAATGATATATTTGCCTCGTTAAGACGATAGGGCTTTCCGTTTTCATCGGATCTTTACCAAACTTTACCAGATTGTTAATATCAATGAAAGCTCAGAGAGGTTCGTAAACAAGCCAGATCGGACCAGTAACAGCCCAGTTATGGCTTTTGATTTAGTTAAAAATGCAATATTTTGCCTCGTTAAGACGATAGGGCCTTCATTTTTCATGTATTTTCTGCGTTCCGGTTGAATGATTATTGGCAGAGTTATGGCCCTTTAAAAGTTTTAATACACAAACTTTGCCTTAACGATTTATCCTGAACCCATCGCCAGATTTCAACGAAACTTTGCAGGGATAATGAGCACGAAGCTAAGTTGTGCATATCATCGTCGCGTTCCGGTTTACACATTTTTTACGGGGTTATGACCCTTTAAATGTTTTTGATACAAACAATTTTTCCGGGCTGGTTCTCTTGAACCCTGGCTAGATTTTAACGACACTTGACAAGGATGATCAGTATCAAGCCTAGTTGTGCATATCATCGCCATATTTCCGGTTGAATGATTTTTGGCAGAGTTGTGGCCCTTTAAAGGTTTTAATAGACGAACGTTGTCCATATTAGTCTCTTCTGAACTCCTTGCCGGATTTCAACGAATCTTGGTGGTGATGATCAGTATCATGCATAGTTGCACCTATTTTTGCCATGTTCTGGTTGAATGAATTCTGGCAGAGTTGTGACCGTTAAAGGTTTTAATACACTAACTTTGTACAGACTAGTTCTCCTGAACATCTGGCTGGATTTCAACGAAACTTAGCAGGGATGATCAATACCAAGCCTAGTTGCGTATATCATTGCCATTTTCCGGTTGAATGATTTTTTGAAAGAGTTAGGACCCCTTATACATAATCTTTATCTTTAGCCAGTAGAGCGTCCACAGGCCTCTTGTTTTATATAAATGATGGCCTGTGCATTAAAGAATGCTCTCACAATTGTTTTAACATATATTTGTATTACTTGATCCATTTTTGAAAATGAATTATCATTACTATTGTTTTGTGTCTACAGTTTAATTGCATGTATCAGACAATTGTCTTAAGCCATTTAAATGAGTTGGCTTAAACAAGACTCATGAACATTTTGATGTATGGCCTTTGTATGTCTCTGGCTTTATACTTTCAGAAGAGGATAACTATACTCAAATCCCAGGTTCACAATTAAAAACATGCAGCTTAATAGTTACCGGCATCAGAAAAAACACAAGCTTCTTAAGACATTGGCTGCTTTCTGCTCATTATAGAAGCACTCACATATTAAATGTGTCTGCTATAAAGTTAATACAGTCGTAGTTATATGGTCTTGCCTGCAATTTGTCTTTGATAAACATAGTTTATCTGTAAAATTGGCATTTGTTTATCAAATGATGTGGAATTATAGAGTGTGATTCGGGAAACAAGCACCGTTACGACGTTGCTTAAAAGGTCGCTTAACACGGTCGTAAAACAGATTATTCACACTAAGTGTTGTATTTATATTACAATAAATTAATTCAGTTAGGGAAACTACTCGGTATAAGAGGTAAGCTATCATTTTTAGAAAATGTCAGTGGTATTCGCCAATGTAATCCTATAACAGTTGACAGCCGAACATTGCGTGTAATATTATGGGTTAACATTGTTCTGTACAATACGGTGATATATTTGGACGAGTACCCAGTCCAAAAATATCACCGTATTGTAAAGAAAAATGTTACATAACCTTTTTATTATATACCTATTTCTCTCGATGTAGAAATATAAATGCTTTCATCTTCAGAAAGCATCTTTCACCAACTGTTAACTGTCAACACCAAACGACAACACATATTTTCATTTAAGCGCTTTATAAACGAAAGTATATAGGCGTGTATATAGGCGTGTATATAGGCGTGTAAAGCAGTTATGTGATATTGATGCATTCGGAATATTTTACCGGTTTCGGACTTTATCGTTGAGTTAACATGGGGCTCGTGTACTGTACAATGCGGATTTAATATCTTTTTTTTGTAGGCGCGAGCTTCCAATACGAAAATATATTGTACGGTCACATGTTACATTGCACGAGCGAAATAGGTATATAACAACATTTCTTCTTTAGGAATGCATGCTTAAAAAGACTGCAGGCGATTTCGAAGAGTAAATGGTGCCAATAAACATTAAAGCATACTGCACGTCAGTTTTATATGAAATGTGCACAGTCATCAAATAAGCCGCATATTCATAATTCAATTCCGTTTAATTATTATTAATGAAAGAGCTTGGAAATGAGTGGAAAACACGATGACTCATATCGGGTTTATAGTTCTAGCAATTGTGCATATTACTAAATAAACGTGTATTTAGATCACAAAATAAGAATTTATTATAGCCTTAAAGCCTTATAATCAATTATATAAAACTATTTATGCACCCAAAACTAGGCCAAGTCGTCGAGTTCTCCAGACCAAACTATTTAATTTACAATAAATTCATCGATTCTTTCATGGGCCATACTTTATTGTCTATGCAACTGAACTCATTATGATGGTTTTACTCGTACTTGGGTGGGAACCTAACTATTTTTCCATCAGTATTTTATTCTTCCAGATCGCCTCCAGTCTCTTTAAATATATGTAGGATATTAGTAATATGTGATATACAATATATCATGCATTTGATCAAATAACATGGCGTTTGTATTATTTACATATGAGGTTATTGGTCATCATGGACACTAATTAGTGTTGGTTCATTTTAATAAATGTTTTATAGACCTATATAATGATATGTGTATGTTCAGTTTACCACCAGGATACATGACATATGTTATTCCATGCTTGTTAACTATTTGTGTTTTTCAACTATGTGATGTGACTATTTTATCCTTATAAATTACGTTCCCTAGTCAGCGGACGTATTTACCACTTCGTTTCAAATAGAATTTTACATAGTAATTCATAACCGATGCAAAGGTGATTACTGTGATTACGTATACACTAGTTGTGATTACTGTGATTACGTATACACTAGTTGTGTTGTAATGTAAATCATAGTGTTCGTGACAATATGCATTTTTCTGCATACTAATTACGTTGAATGCTTCGGCTTCTTAGTACATGCCGCGGCGTGTTCAGCAATAACATTAAATTCAGCGAGCGAATGCCATTGACTTGTTCTAGAAATGGTTATCTTATACTGTAACAGAATAACTGCAGTAGTTTATTGTGGTATAATGCTGGTGGGTGTGTACCTAAAGCAAATGGCGGCGTGCGGGGTGGGGTGGGAGTGGGGGGAGTGGGGGAACGCTTAGTAAACAGTATTACTTGTGAAACATGGCCGTATACCCGTACATAAGGGAAGAAATTTATACCAGGGCATAACTTTTGATCCGTCGTTCGATGTAGCAACATCTGTATAAATCAAATAGTTGGCTCCTCACGGGATGTGAGCTCGAGACCTCCGAATGACAATCCATGTACCTTACCATTAGGCCACAGAGCCAACTGAATACCTACTTTTCATTTTAACTATATAAGTCTACTTATATATTAGTTTGATAATGGATTAAGGTTATTACTCAATGTTATTTGTTATTACTCAAAGTTATTTGTTATAACTCAATGTTATTTGTTATTACTCAATGTTATTTGTTATTATTACTCAATGTATTTGTTATTACTCAATGTTATTTGTTATTACTCAATGTTATTTGTTATTACTCATCAATGTTATTTGTTATAACTCAATGTTATTTGTTATTACTCAATGTTATTTGTTATTACTCAATGTATTTGTTATTACTCAATGTTATTTGTTATTACTCAATGTTATTTGTTATTACTCATCAATGTTATTTGTTATAACTCAATGTTATTTGTTATTACTCAATGTTATTTGTTATTACTCAATGTTATTTGTTATAACTCAATGTTATTTCAACAAAGCGTACATAGTATATTTACAAAGTGTGCTATTCGAATGTTGGAATTTGTAATCTGGAGCGTTTTTTCGAAGATCTTTGGTGTAAATATACACTTAAAAACACATTGAATCACACACACCATGAACAACGGATAGCGACTACAATGCTAAGTATATTAAAAAATAACGATATTGATCAACTGATCATGACTGGGTTAGACTAGTGATAAAACGTAACGATTTTCAATCCGACAGTCATGGGTTTGAAACTCGCATAGGCTATAATCTATTCAGTGTATTGTTTAGTTTAAACATATTTTATTACTTATGTTACAGAGAATGAACATCATATGATAATACATATTTATATATAACATACGCAAATGGATTGAACTACAAGTTATAACAACATTAGTTACAGTTCTCTCCATTGTATTGTTGATGTTGCTTTGTCGAAATGAAGAGGTATCGCTATAAAACTGCCGTATATAGGGCTTCCAACCATGTTTTAGTAGCTTGAATTTGGTAGTTAATCAAGTGTTAAACCGCTAGTCCTATATATAGCTATAGTTGATTTTTTTTCAACGAACGCGTTTGACGACCGTTGTAAGCCATATAGTCATGCGAAATGACATTTATACACGAGATAAACACGGATGATATACTTTGATGATATTTTAACAAAAGCCCTGGTTTAATTAGTAAACGATCTGCCAACAGTTTCAATTAATTATTCCGACTTTTCTTGTGATAGCGATAATGGTGTTTTATCACCAGTGACATCAGGGACTATCGATGAAATGAAAAAAAATTCTCAGACCTATTCAATATTCAGATCGTCCGTTAGATTACAAATTTGCAATGCTAATGGATTGCATGTTAAATTGTGTTGTAGGTACCTCAAACGTGAAACATGTCACAAATGTAAAAACGGTTACAAATGTAACAAAAAAAGAGTCACATATGTAGAAACATACGACAAATGTAACACGTTTGGTGACATATGTAAAAAAATAAAAAGTGACAAAAGTGAAAAAAAGTAACATATTTAAAAAAAACAAAAAAACACAAATATAAAAATGCATTTTTAAACGTTTATTATTTTTAGCTCTGTTGATCAAAGGTCATGACCATGACGTGGTGCGGCGTCCGTCCGTCTGTCCGCCCGTAAACTTTTGTTCGTAGCGACTTCTACTCAGACATCGCTTGGACAATTTTGACAAAACATCACATGGATGATAATTAAATAAATTGCTTTTTAGATTTGCTAGCATTGGGTCAGCGCGACATCCAAGATGGCCGCCATTACCATATATTGTCAAAACCTTAAACAAGCTTCTTCTAAAGAACCACTGGACAGATTTCGACAAAAAAAATCAAATGATCGCCAACGCCTAGCCTATCAGATTTGTTTAAATAAAGTCCCTCGGATAAAACATGATCGTGCCCCGGGGGTCCAAAGTTTGTATATTGAGATTTTTCATGTTTTTCATAGACTTATATAGGAAAAAACATTAAAAACCCTTCTTCTCTGAAACCACAATGTACAGAGCTCTCATGTATTACATGTAGCATCAGTTTATGTCTTCCACTAAGTTTGTCAAATGGTAACCCTGGGGTCAAATTTGGCCCGCCCCAGGGGTCACAGTTTTACATAGGCTTATATAGGAAAACAAATCTTCTTCTCTGAAACTATAAGAGCCAGAGGTTTAATATTTTGCATTTACTATAAGCGTATGGTCCTCTAACCAATCCTGTTCAAATGGTGATCCTGGTGTCACATTTGGCCCCGCCCCAGAGGTCACATGTTTTACATAGACTTAGATTATCAGCTGATAATGAACACGACACAAGAATGCAAGAATACGTTTATTAGCAAACTAACTTTAAAGCACGAATATGATATTGGTCAAGTGCTAATGCACATCTGATGTTGGACACTGCAAATGTTTTCATGGATGGTAATTGATCCTTACTATCACAATGACAGGGGACAGCGACTATTCAATTTGGATTAACTTAATAAATGAGGCTCTACCTATATACATGTTATTTTAATATATTGAAGTGACTGGAGGCCATCTACACATACGACTAAAACCATGTCATTCAGTTTTATATTCAATGTACATAATTATGCACTACATTAGGACATATTTCTGTGTTGTTTTAGTAAATTCTTACAAATATAGCTTTCTCATGTGCCCCCTCCCCACACAACTCCCGCCTTTTTCTCCATTTTCTATCCGATCTTTACCCCACACCCCACCCCACCCCAAACCCGATTTTTTTATACATATGTTTGTGTTATTTTTGTTTATCCTACACCCATAGCTATGTTGCGCCCCAGCCCCACCCCATCACCCACCCCATCATCACCACCACCGCAATTTTTCATGAACGGGCGGGCACCTGGGTAGAACTACCGACGTTTCGCAAGCCAGCTGGATAGCTTCCTCACACAGAGATTCCTAGGCCCCTGAGGGATGGAACCTACAGCAAGTGATTTCAAGTCAGAGACTCTAACCAACCAATCTGCTACTCAGGAGTTGTTGAGCCCTCTGTAACCAATGCGGCGTACCTGGTCGTAGACTATAGCAGTTGAAGCTGGCGTTTGATACTCAAAAGGGCACTATAAAGTTTTAATATTGTAGGGCAAATAGTTCCAAGAATGACATCCGAGAAATTTGTTTTCATGATCAGGTCAGAGTGACCTTGACATTTGACCTACTACCATGAACGCAATAGGGTAGTTGTTGCAAAATGGATAAAACATGTGTTTGTATGTTTCAAGATTGAAGGTATAATAGTAAATAAATTACAGCGCAAGAAACGTTTTTTGAGCTGATTGGGTAAGAGTGACCTTTACCTTTTTGAGCTACTGAGCCTAAAATGAATATTTTAACACGGTTATAAGTCCCCCACCAGTCCCGGGGGGACTATAGCTTTGAACCCTGTCCGTCCGTCCGTCCGTCCTTCCGTCCGCTCGTCCTTCCGAAATGCTTGTCCGGGCTATATTTTCAATACTATAAGACTTTGAGATACCAAACTTGGTATGTGGATACATCTCGGAATAGCTGTGTGTCGAGTACCAAAAAAGGTCCCTGTGACCTTGACCTTGACCTGTGACCTCTGTCATAGAAAATTTTCTGAAAATGCTTGTCCGGGCCATATTTTCAATACTGTAAGACTTTGAGATACCAATCTTGGTATGTGGATACATCTCGAGATAATTGTGTGTAGGGTATCAAAAAAAGGTCACTGTTACCTTGACCTTGACCTGTGATCTCTGTCAAAGAAAATGATTGTCCGGACCGTATTTTCAGTACTATAACACTTAGAGATACCAAACTTGATATTTGAATACATCTTTGGATAGCGGTGTGTCGCATACCAAAATAAGGTCACAGTGACTTTGACCTTGACCTTTGACCTCTGTCATAGAAAATATTCCGAAAATGCTTGTCCGGGCCATATTTTCAATACTATAAGACTTTGAGATACCAATCTTGGTATGTGTATACATCTTGGGATAGTGGTGTGCCGCGTACTAAAATAAGATCACTGTGACCTTAACATTGACCTGTGACCTCTGTCATAGAAAATGCTTGTCCGGACCGTATTTTCAACACTATAACACTTAGAGATACCAAACTTGGTATGTGAATACATCTTGGGATAGCGGTGTGTCGCGTACCAACATAAGGTCATTGTGACTTTGACCTTGACCTGTGACCTCTGTCATAGAAAACGCGTGTCTGGCCCGTTTTATCAATACTATAACACTTAGAGATACAAAACTTGGTATGTGAATACATCTTGGGATAGCGGTGTGTCGCGTACCAAAATAAGGTCATTGTGACCTTGACCTTGACCTGTGACCTTTTTTTATAGAAAATGCATAGAAAATGCTTGTCCGGACCGTATTTTCAATACTATAACACTTAGAGATGTCAAACTTTGTATGTGAATACATCTTGGGATAGCGGTGTGTCGCGTTGCAAAATAAGGTCATTGTGAGCTTGACCTCTGTCATAGAAAATGCAGAGAAAATACTTTTCCGGACCCTACTTAGAGATATCAAACTTGGTATGTGAATACATCCTGAGATAGCGGTGTGTCCTTATCAAAATAAGGTCATTGTGACCTTGACTTTGACCTGTGACCTCTGTCATAGAAAATGCTTCTCCGGACCGTATTTTCAATACTATAACACTTAAGAGATACCAAACTTGGATATTAAACTTGGTATGTGGATACATCTTGGGATAGCGGTGTGTCGCATACCAAATAAAGGTCCCTATGACCTTGACCTGTGACCTCTGTTATAAAAAATGCTTGTCCGGACCGTATTTTCAATACTATAACACTTAAGAGATACCAAACTTGGTATGTGATTACATCTTGGGATAGCGGTGTGTCGCGTACCAAAATAAGGTCATTGTGACATTGACCTTGACCTGTGACCTCTGTCATAAAAAATGCTTGTCCGGACCTTATTTTCAATAATATAACTTAGAGATACCAAATTTGCGATGTAGATACGCGACACACAGCTATCCCATCTTGGGATAGCTGTGTGTCGCGTACCAAAAAAAGGTCACAGTGACCTTGACCTGTGACCTCTGTCATAGAAAATGCTTGTCCGGACCGTATTTTAAATACTATAACACTTAGAGATACCAAACTTGATATGTGAATACTTCTTGGGATAGCGATGTGTCGCGTACCAAAATAATGTCATTGTGACCTTTACCGGTGACCTCTGTCATAGAAAATGCTTGTCCGGACCGTATTTTCAATACTATAACACTTAGAGATACCAAACTTGGTAAGTGTCAGTGAATACATCTTGGGATAGCGGTGTGTCGCGTACCAAAATAAGGTCATTGTGACATTGACCTGTCACCTCTGTCATAGAAAATGCTTGTCCGGACCGTATTTTCAATACTATAACACTTAGAGACACCAAACTTGGTATGTGAATATATCTTGGGATAGCGGTGTGTCGCCTACCAAAATAAGGTCATTGTGACCTTGACCTTGATCTGTGGCCTTCATCATTGAAAATGTCTGGAAAATCTTTGTCTGGGCCGGTGGGGGACTATAGATTGCAATGCAATTCTTGATGCTCTTGTTATTTCTGTAAAGTTTCAAGATGGCCTTATACTTACAATTTACAGATAAGAGAATGTTTCTCAGGATTCGGCAATTGTCAGTTCCAAGTGTCCTTGTTGACCTACTGAACGCCAAACCAATAGGCTTCCTCTTCACACAACAGACAATGCACACATATGACGTTTACTATGGGTAAGTCCAGATGGTATACGTTTGGAGTTGTCATGTGGAATGTTTATGTGCATATTAGGTCATGGTGACCTTGCCATTTTGACTTTCTAACCCCAGAAGCAATAGGGTTCCTTCCCTTACCAAAGGTAATTCGCCTATAAAGATTCATGAGTGTAGGTTTTATACTCCTGGAGATATCACTTGGAATATGCATACCCCTATGAGGTTATTGTGACCTTGACCTTTGACCTAGTGAGCCCAAATCAACTGAGTTTCTTCTCTGACCAAGGGCAATGCATTTATGACGTTTTAAGATGAGTGTCGTGTTTTTGAAGTTATCACGTGGAATAAATATAGCCACATGAGGCCATAGCGACATTTAACCTACTGACCCCAAAAACAATAGGGTTCCACTTCTCACCAAGTGTTGTTCATGTTGATCAAGACTGTGTAGGCATGACATGAAATTCAATTGATTTTTTATGAAAAAAAAATGTTTTGGAATAAATCTTTTTATATGTTAAAACTCTACTTTTGGTTTTCATTTTCCCCCCAAATAATCAAACTATTTCAGACTTGCAGAAATAAACTGGGAGTTAAGAAAAATAGGTTCATGGTAGAAATTATGATGGCATGTACATTCCATTGACAAAACTGTTGAAAAAAATATTGTCTATTTTAGAATCAATTTAACTTTTCAAGGAGGAGCCCACGCATTCACTATGTCTCAATAGAATTGGCTATACTACCGTCTGAAAAAAATACACTGATTGTAGTCACTCTTGCACTTTTTTTATACGCATATTATGGTATGGGGTCATCTGTCTATAAACAATTACTCATTCCAGACGATACTTTTGAAACTATAACACCCAAACAGGTACATTGCGCTTGGAGAAAGCAAGAACTTCATGGTTTTGTTGGGTTAGATGGCCGAAGGGCAAGGTCACCATGCCTTTATTGAAATATGCATTATGCACCATCCAAAAGCGCAACATCCACCATCATGTAAATTCGTGTACATTTACCTAAGTAAGAGTGGGAAAACTTGTTTTGGGGTATAAGCAGTCAAAGGTCAAGGTCACCATGACCTTGTACGAAAAACTAATTCCAAGCGATAACTGAAACCATAACAATCCTGAAACTTTCTTAGGTGCATAGCCCTTGGTGAGAAGTGGAACCCTATTGTTTTTGGGGTCAGTAGGTTAAATGTCGCTGTGGACACATGTGGCTATTTTTATTCCACGTGATAAATTTAAAAACACGACACTCATCTTAAAACGTCATAAATACACTGCCCTTGGTCAGAGGAGGAGCACTGTTGATGTTTGGCTCACTAGGTCAAAGGTCAAGGTCACAATAACCTCATAGGGGTATACATATACCAAGTGATAACTCCAGGAGTATAAAACCTACAGTCATGAAACTTTATAGGCAAATTGCATTTGGTAAGGGAAGGAACCCTATTGCTTTTTGGGATTGAAAGTCAAAAGGTCAAAGTCACCATGACCTTATATGCACATAAGTATTCCACATGACAACTCCAAAAGTATACCATCTGGCCTTACCCGTAGTAATTGTCATATGTGTGCATTGTCCGTTGTGAGAGGAGGACGCCTATTGTTTTAGGGTTCAGTAGGTCACCACTGACAATTGCCGAATCCTGAGAAACATTCTCCTACCTGTAAGTTGTAAGTATAAGGCCATCTTGAAACTTTACAGAAATAATACCCGTGTTAAAAATTTAATTTTAGGGTCAGTAGGTCAAAAAGGTTAAGGTCACACTAACCCAATCAACCCAAAAAACGTCTCTTGCGCTGTAATTTATTTGCTATTATACCTTCATTCTTGAAATATACAAATCCATGTAGTATCCATTTTGCAACAACTACCCTATTGCGTTCATGGTAGTAGGTCAAATGTCAAGGTCACTCTGACCTGATCATGAAAACATAGTTCTCGGATGTCATTCTTGGAACTATTTGCCCTACAATATTAAAACTTCATAGTGCCTTTAAATTATCAAACGGCAGCTTCAACTGCTTTAAAATAGTCTACGACCAGGTACGCCGCATTGGTTACACAGTGCTCAACAACTGAGTATACACTGGAATCCTGACAGTCCCTCTTTTACCAAAGACTTCGAACAGAGTCCAACACCACCCTACGGCCAGCCATTCCATTCAACAGCTTTCCAGATGTTCACATAGTAACAACGTACTGCTGCCAACTGGAATTTAATTATGTGCGCCTTTTTATAATTTATGCCGGATGTCCGTTTCAGAGTGGTTGGTTAGAGTCCACTTGCAGTAGGTTCGATCCCTCAGGGGCCTAGGAATCTCTATGTGAGGAAGCTATCCAGCTGGCTTGCGGAACGTCGGTAGTTCTACCCAGGTGCCCGCCATTTCATGAAAAATTGCGGTGGTGGTGATGATGGGGTGGGGGATGGGGGTGGGGCTGGGGCGCAACATAGCTATACCTTCATTCTTGAAATATACAAATACATGTAGTATCCATTTTGCAACAACTACCCTATTGCGTTCATGAATAACAAAAATAACACAGAAATATGTAAAAAAAAATCGGGTTTGAGGTGGGGTGGGGTGTGGGTAAAGATCGGATGGAAAATGGAGGAAAAGACGGAGTGTGTGTGTGTGTGTGTGTGTGGGTGGGTGGGGGACATAAGAAAGCTATATTTGTAAGAATTGACTAAAACAACACAGAAATATGTCCTAATGTAGTGCATACTTATGTCCATTGAATATAAAACTGAATCACATGATTTTAGTCGTATGGTTGTTTTTGCCTATGCTTTTTCCAGATGACATACAGTCACTTTAATATATTAAAATAGCATGTATATAGGTAGAGCCTCATTTATTAATTTAATCCAAATTGAATATATGCTGTCCCCTGTCAGTGTGATAATAAGGATCAATTACTATTCATGGAAACATTTGCAGTGTCCAACAACAGATGTGCATTAGTACTTGACCAATATCATATTCGTGCTTTAAAGTTAGTTTGCTAATAAACGTAATCTTGCATTTTATGTCGTGTTCATTATCAGCTGATAATCTAAGTCTTTGTAAAACATGTGACTTCTGGGGTGGGGCCAAATGTGACACCAGGATCACCATTTGAACATGCTTGGTTAGAGGACCATACGCTTATAGTAAATGCAAAATATTAAACCTCTGGCTCTTGTAGTTTCAGAGAAGAAAATTTGTTTTCCTATATAAGCCTATGTAAAACTGTTAAAATTTGACAAACTTAGCAGAAGACATAAACTGATGCTACATGTAATACGTGAGAGCTCTGTACCTTGTGGTTTCAGAGAAGAAGGGGTTTTAATGTTTTTTCCTATATAAGTCTATGAAAAACATGTAAAATCTCAATATACAAACTTTGGACTCCCGTGGCATGATCATGTTTTATCCAAGGGACTTTATTTGAACTGATCTGCTAGGCGTTGGCGATCATTTTAAAAGAAAAATTGTTGAAATCTGTCCAGTGGTTCTTTAGAAGAAGACTGTTTAAGTTTTCGGCAATATATGGTAATTACGGTCATCTTGGACCTAATGCTAGCAAATCTAAAAAGCAAGTCATTTAATTATCATCCATGTGATGTTTGGTCAAAAATGGCCAAGCGGTGTCTGAGGAGAAGTCGCCGCGGACAAAAGTTTACGGGCGGACGGACGGAAAGACGGACGGACGGATGCCCACCACGTCATGGTCATGACCTTTGATCAACAGAGCCAAAAAATGAACGTTTAAAAATGCATTTTTACATTTGTATTCTTCTTTTTTTTTACATATGAGACTCTTTCTTTTTTTACATTTTTTAACTTTTTTCCCACTTTTGTCACTTTTTTTTTTTACACATGTCACCAAACGTGTTACAATTGTCGTATGTTTTTATATAATATGTGACTTTTTTTTTTACATTTGGTTACCGTTTTTACATTTGTGACATTTTTCACGTTTGGGGTTCCTACAGTGTGTGTTGTCAATTGCATGCGTTCTGTAAATGGTAGATAGTAGAAACTGTATTTTAAAAAGTAGATAAAAAAGTTGAACAAGGAATATAGCATTCAAGGACCACAGTCAACCAGAAACACTCACTGAATAAACAAACACGTACGAGAATATATAAAGGCAAGGTATATGACATCACACACACACAACAGGGTTGACAATGGGTCTATCGCTTCGGAGCGGTCAGTGGCGAAACATGCCGCTGGGGATTGGATCCAGGTTCTAGGGTGCACCAAACGTCAGGCTTACCCTATTGTTATTCAGTAAGACGGGACATTGTAAGTAAAGAAACCCCTAACCGGGTGTATCCTCTAACAAATTAGGCAGCATGCGCCGGCACTATACATATGACACAAAGATGATCATGTATATATGAATATAAAACAAAATCTATAAAGCCAAAAAGATGGTACCTAGTGACAAGCCAGAAGCCAGAACAATAGCAGAATAAACCATTTAGGACATGAACAGACAAATTGGAGTCTAACTTCAAATGTTACCGTCCTCTTAGGATTTAGGCAGACTCATTGGTTCCACAATCTGCCCGGCCATCGTACACAAACAGGACAGCATAGTGGCAACTGTAAATTGGTCAACAAAACAGTGCGCTGCAAAATGATAGGGTAATTAGCGACCGTGATACGCATTTTCATAAGTATAATACAGATTGTATGAAAGTGATCATGAAAAGGGATCTTACGGAGTTCATAAATCACGTTAACATAGAAGTCAGGTTGTAATAGTCCTTGTCGAAGAAGTGTTCTTAAATTACCTTTATATCTTAAACGCAGATCAGGGTTACGATAGTAACATTTTACAAATGTATTTCGAAGTTTATGGTAACGGTAGGCCTGATGGAGTACCTTTTTAGTATACTAAGTAACGCATATTTAAACTCTCAACTCGCTTAAACGAATAAGTGGAGAAACATATACCCCATAACATGTTGCTCTGGGAATATCCCCATCAAAGTAGGGATAATTATCGATATCATATAGTAAAATCATCTCTCTTGTCATAGATTTTTCTGATTATTTCTCCATTTTCAGCTGAGAGATGCAAATCAAGGAAAGAAGCGACATAATCAGATATATTAAATTTGTTAAGTATATTATATCACAATAACTCTTAGTTGAACCATTTCCAAGCGCATGATATACATTTAAGTTTTTTTCAAGAAAACAATTCCCATTTTCCGTCTAAAATGATAAATTATCAGAGATAATTAAATTTAATTTTGCAGTTTTTTACTTAGCGCGTTTCACATTTCAGGGTGTCTTTGTCAGTATTAATTAATAATCATATCACTGTGGTGGTCCTATTACACTACACACGCCCTCCACATTTTCCTCTCGAATCATTCTAGATCGTATTCCTTTCATATTATTTAATAGATTAAATGTATTTATAAACATTGTAAAGATGATTGCTAATGAATTATTGTATACTCTGTAATTTGAAATATATTAACATGTTATTATTTGTGTATGGTGTGAAGAGGGGTGCTCCTCCCGGAGCCTGACACCGATGACGATGAGAATAAACAGCCCACCATATGGTGATCTATGGTGATTCAAACGGAAGAAAAACAAAGCAATTTGAAAATTCATTCTTACATGTGATATTGACCTGTTTTGAAAAAAAAAAACGTTGACCATTTTACTTTTGGTGCACTGAATGTGACTTTGCAGACATGTGACACTACCATATAGTTCAACTCCCGACGACCTTTTTACCACTCACCGTTCCAAGGCGGTATATACCATTATTGTCAAACCTTTATGTTTGCGGTGTCTTATACTTCGCCGGAAGTGATCCTTGTTATTGTTTTTTTTAATTGCGTGTTTTTCATTGACTGTGCTCTGTGAACGCTTCATGTCATGTTCTACATGCTGTACCTACTAGGTTCTAATTAAGTTGTATAACTATATATATATATTACCTCAAAAGCAATTAAATCTTTTGACATCTGGATGAGACATTGGGTCTCTTTAATACTGGTTTCGTTTCCTCTTGACATACACTCTTATATGGCTTTTATATCTGTCTATGGTAAACAGACTGTGACTCATGTAAGTGGCTATAAGCATGCTTTACAACTTGAATTCCTAGAGAACTCGTCTGAAAAACTTGAATGGTATAAACACATATTTCGTAATGTTGAAAGGTTACCGTTTCACTTGCTGAAATGACGTTTTCGTTAACCAGTCTACTGAATGTAGCGTGTAGGTTAGTGCCGGGAAAGGGAGGGTTCAAGCCTGCTGATTTCACTTTTTTTCTTTTTTTTTTTAATTTTCATTATTATGGTTTTCATTATTGCTAATGGTAAGGTAGCAACAGTTCCTTTACATTTTTTACTTTGATAACACCATCTTATAATTATACATGGTAACAGTGAACAGTTTATATGACTGTGTTGTAATGCACACGCTAACGTACCTTTCATGCGAACACTTGTATTTCTGATGTCTCTCGGAGGCTATTTTACGCTTGCGTAAAACCTTGCTTGTTATATATATATATATATATATGTATATAGTATCAATAAAAAGTCCACGAATGGCTTATACATAAAGCGCGGGAACAAACATGTCAAAACCAAAATTATCATTGTCCAAAGTATATGGCAATGATCTTTAATGCAGATACTGCAATGACCTTTAATGCAGATAATGCAATGACCTTTAATGCAGATAATGCAATGACCTTTAATGCAGATACTGCAATGACCTGTAATGTAGATACTGCAATGACCTTTAATGCAGATAATGCAATGACCTTTAATGCAGATAATGCAATGACTGTAATGCAGATACTGCAATGACCTTTAATGCAGATACTGCAATTACCTTTAATGCAGATACTGCAATGACCTTTAATGCAGATATTGCTATGACCTTTGATGCAGATACTGCAATGACCTTTGATGCAGAAACTGCAATGACCTCTAATGCAGATACTGCAATGACGTTTAATGCAGATAATGCAATGACCTGTAATACAGATACTGCAATGACCTTTAATGCAGATACTGCAATTACCTTTAATGCAGATAATGCTATGACCTTTAATGTAGATACTGCAATGACCTTTAATTCAGATAATGCAATGACCTTTAATGCAGATACTGAAATGACCTTTAATGCAGATAATGCAATGGCTTGAATTTAGAGAATGCAATGACCTTTAATTCAGATAATGCAATGACCTTTAATGCAGATAATGCAATGACTTTTAATTCAGATAATGCAATGAACTTTAATGCAGATAATGCAATGACCTGATAATGCAATGACCTTTAATTCAGATAATGCAATGACCTTTAATGCAGATACTGCAAAGACCTTTAATGCAGATACTGCAATGACCTTTAATGCAGATACTGCAATGACCTTTAATGCAGATACTGCAAAGACCTTTAATGCAGATAATGCATTGACCTTTAATGCAGATACTGCAATGACCTTTAATGCTGATAATGCAATGACCTTTAATTCAGATAATGCATTGACCTTTAATGCAGATAATGCTATGACCTTTAATGCAGATACTGCAATGACCTTTAATGCTGATAATGCAATGACCTTTAATTCAGATAATGCAATGACCTTTAATTCAGATAATGCAATGACCTTTACATAATGCAATGACCTTTAATGCAGATAATGCAATGACCTTTAATTCAGATAATACAATGACCTGATAATGCAATGACCTTTAATTCAGATAATGCAATGACCTTTAATGCAGATACTGCAATGACCTTTAATGCTGATAATGCAATGACCTTTAATTCAGATAATGCAATGACCTTTAATGCAGATAATGCAATGACCTTTAATTCAAATAATGCAATGACCTGTACATAATGCAATGACCTCTAATGCAGATAATGCAATGACCTTTAATTCAGATAATGCAATGACCTGATAATGCAATGACCTTTAATTCAGATAATGCAATGACCTTTAATGCAGATACTGCAATGACCTTTAATGCAGATAATGCTATGACCTTTAATGCTGATAATTCAATGACCTTTAATGCAGATACTGCAATGACCTTTAATGCAGATACTGCAATGACCTTTAGTGCAGATAATGCAATGACCTTTAGTGCAGATACTGCAATGACCTTTAATGCAGATAATGCAATGAACTTTATGCAGATAATAAAATGACCTTTAATTCAGATACTGCAATGACCTTTAATGCAGATACTGCAATGACCTTTAATGCAGATAATGCAATGACCTTTAATTCAGATAATGCAATGACCTTTAATGCAGATAATGCAATGACCTTTAATTCAGATACTGCAATGACCTTTAATGCAGATAATGCAATGACCTTTAATTCAGATAATGCAATGACCTGATAATGCAATGACCTTTAATTCAGATAATGCAATGACCTTTAATTCAGATAATGCAATGACCTTTAATGCAGATAATGCTATTTGAGAAACGTTTAATATACTCCTCAAACTATTCAATAAAACAACTCAGCTTGTTAAAAGGTACTAACATGAAAACAATCTGAACACTCGCTAGTTGTGACATTGCCTTCTTATAGATACATTTGTTATGCGAAACTTCTGCTATTAAAGCTATTCATGCACCATTTAACCCAGTCGTGAAAACTCGGCCAATCCCGTCATTCTTCGGGATCCCGCCTCGTGTGTATATCGAAGCTTCGGTATGTTCAAAATCTTCACATCTTGTACTGCAACGGCACAGAAAATAGTGCACTGTTGCTTAGCTGTTGCTATATAAAAAATATGACAGTAGCTGTAGCTATATAAAAATATAGCCGGTTCCACACGTGTTAATGTATGCTTTGCGTTAAATGCTTGTTATTTACGATACATATGAAGGTTTTATGAGTGATTTCATGTAAATAAAATATAAATGGAGCAATCGGCTGAATGCCATTGCAAAACTTTAAAGATGATTTCGATTTTGAATACAGATTTGTCTTGTCGGGTATATGACGTGCGTCATGCTAGTATGACGTAACCAATATGGTGACCTTCAAGATACATTCGGGTAATGCTTCGAAGAAGTGTACGATATGTTGCATTAAAGCTATATTTACTTTGTTCCCTATGCTTTAAGCTAATATGTATGCCAATGATGATTCCAAGGCGCGATCCATGTGGTCGACCATTTTATATTGTGGGTTTCGCATATTTGGCTTTTATTATTTGGCTCTTATTTATTCTGGTAATTGTTGTTTATTTTAAAATTTCTGTATTTGGTGACTGCGTTCTTAGTATGGTTCTGGTACATTTCCTGTTCTACATGTGTATCTATAGGGTATATTAGGTTGACTACGTGGTCGAGTGGGCTAACGCGTCTCCTATTGGGGGAGGCGCTGTGTCGATGTTGGTGTCTAGGGCTGCGGGTTCGAATCCGTTGGTAAGAGGTCGGTACAACATTTTCTCCACAAATATATGTATACTTTGGACTATACGTAATAAACCAGCGATTTGCAACGTATACTTTCAGGTAGAAAATACTCGAAATTTCAAGTCTGGTCTTTCATTTGAAACTGAATAGCAATTGTTATTTCTTACAGCAACATTTTGAAAATGTCCTTAATTTAAAAACATTTATGTTTGGAATGCAATGGTATTTTCATAATATTTCTATATTTACCAAAAATTACAAAAAATGTTATTTAAAAATCTGACTATGGCCTATTTTATGCTACTAACTGTTGTTGTTGTAGTTTTTGTGGACATTTGGAACTGTATATAATTCGTCATATTTCACAGAAGGTGTCAACAACTGGTGTCAAATTAAAGAGAATAATACCCCTTGTATGTAGAGATATCATTATATTCTTAAATATAAGAAGAGAAAATAAAGAACGAAAAGTTGCAGTTTTACCTTGTGTCATACAAGATTATTTGAGATTTTATTAAATGCCCAATCCATCTGGACCGTTTTATGTCGCCCTAGAATAATGGCCGTTAAAGCAAATGAAATGGATATGTATTATTAATAGCGAGCACAGCTAGCGAGAAGTGCCGAAGGCACTTCGAGCGCAAGCGAACTTTACGGTAACGGGAGAAAAAAAAGAAAAAAAAAGAAGAAAAAAAAAAAAAGAAGATAATTGCTAATCTATGTGTCTCGATTTTGATGGTAAATCGTCGTTGTCACGCTTTAAGCATTTCTAACGCAGACACCGGCTCCCACTATAGGAGTTTTAGTTTCGAAATTCTGATTTGTTTTCTTTAAAACAGTTTTCTGTGCAACGTTTCCGTTATGACTGGTTAGAGTAGAGTTTCAGAAATAATTTGAAAGTCTCTCCGACTCCTTCACAAAGTCCTATAGAATATGTGCAGCAGAATATTTAACGAGTTCAAATGCGAAACTAAGGCTTTTAAGAAAATATGTGGTTTCCGTGGGAAATTTCAAAATGACAACAAATGCAGGAATATGCTGAACATATCAACAATTGGAGAGCGCACAATGATTAAACAACACTAGCAGCATATGTGAGTTATTCATTTAGTATGTTTTTTTATTTGTAAACACTCGGTATGAAGGTTAAATTGTCTTGGCCGGAAACTTTCCACATTATGCAAATTAGCGCGTGTTAAAATCAGTGACGTAACCGTATTAAATATTGACATTATTTGCAGACGACTAGTGACATCTCATGTAATTTCTGGAAGACTCGGATTGCTTTTACTTTGTACTAACACTTTTGTGAGTTGATGTTGAGCTAGTTTAAATGATTAATTGTGGACAAATCGATTATAATTTCTTTCACTTCGTACGAACACTTTTGTGAGTTTATGTTGAGCAAGTTTTAACTGCACCTTGAACTTTCCATCACTCATGTAAATATTCAGCGTTGTGCGAAGATGTTCCAGAGGAACCCAGCACAGTACTGGAAGAATAAGAAGTTTAAATGATTAATTATTTATGGATAAACCACCATCGCCGCGAACGGAAAGCGTTTCTTCAGTCTACCCCCTAGAATAATCTACAAAATATCCCCCCCACCCCACACCCACCACCACCCTGAAGAAAAAGAGGAAAAGTTTCCTCAGACAGACCTCCCTCTCCTGGAAAGTCTTAGACTACAAGCCACCCCACCACTCCCCAGCCAGCATGGCCATATCGGATAGATTTTGGTAATTGGTCGGAATGTCGGCAGACTGCCGCTCTGTTACCGATATCAGTAACAGAGCGGCAAGGCCCGATGTCTATCCGTTATCTGTATATAGGAAACATATCGGTTCGATATAGGCTTGCTGACTGGGTTTGTGTGTTTTTTTTATGATTTGCTGAAAAGATATCGGTCAGATGGCGGCTAAATGTTGGATATGCCGACGTCGGGTCGATGTAGAGCCAATTAATTCAATATTTTCCAATTTTTGAATTTTTTGTTTGTATGGCATGCTAAATTGATTGTTCAATGCATTAATCTGAATGAATATAGCACATTTCTTCTAATGTCTATTATTATATCTCGGGCCAACGTCAGGCCGACGTAGTTTGTATCACTTGATACCATATATCGGGCCGCTGTCAGTCCGATATAACACGCCATAAATGGAGGTAATGACATGTCATTTTGAATATTGTATATTTATTGTTAATGTGAACAGATATTCCTCGCAAATGTCATTTTTTACATTGCAAAATGATGCTACCTCAGAGCTCCAGATAAGGGTTTGGACTTTGAGTATTTTTACTCCATTGTTTTTATTTTAATTGGGTATTTGCATTTTTCAATTGGGTATTTTTACCCTACCTGGATGTTTTCAATTGGGTATTTCCTTGTAAAATTAACTAACAACAAACAAAACACATAATCAAAGTTAACATGGTACTCACGTTTATCATTATGTTCTGTGCGTTTGACATTTTTAACCCACGCTTGATTTTGATCGCCCAGCGCATACACGATATGAAAAGGGTACAGGCAAAAATGAGTAAATTGCGCACAATTAAAACTGGAATTTCGGAACCAGTCTTTTACTTATCATCACAGGCTATTTGATTTTGTTTCGAGATATTGTGAGAACTCTGGGCCAATACTCGATCGATTAGAAATGAAAAATTGCAAATACGCAAGCAATTCGAGAGGAAATGCTTAACAAATATTTATTTTGCGTTATGATACGCATGGTTTTGTATTTATATTGCTTTTTCCACCATTTTATTTGCGTATTTACGCAAATATGCACCTTATCTGGAGCTCTGCTACCTACATGCCTACATTCACAAGAGTTTTATTTATTGCTAATGAATATTTTTACAGTCGAGCTAATTGAGATAAGTACCTAAAAAAAGATATATATATATAAGGTAGTGAGTATTCATTAAATTGATTTGATAAAAAAAATCGGACGGAGTTAAAAGCCCGATAACCTTGTATGTTGCGAAACATATACATGTATTTTGGATTGGTAATCCGATGCTCTAGCTACATACTGTGCTAGCTGGATGGTGACAATAGAACGAATTTGATGTTTATCTGTCATAATTGGCCCACTTCGGGTCGAAACTATATCGGATAAATATTGGATAGATAACTAACCGATGATGGATAGTAAACTGAAAGGATGTCTAACCGATGATGGATAGTAAACTAAAACGATATCTAACCGATATTGGACCGATGTGTAGCCGACAAGATATCGGTCCGACTTGAAGCCGATGGGCACGCCGATCTCAGGCCGATATCGTTTGCGATACTGGTTCTATATAAAATAAAATATGGGGCCGATGAAGGCTAGATATAGGATTTCTGGCTGGGTCCTCACCCCCTAGATTTGTTCATTTCAAAATACCTCCCCCCCCCCACCCACACCCACACACACACACCGAACGACCCACAAAACACACACACCTGTGTGTACTACGGTGTGGTATTCCAGTGTGTCAGCACTATAGACTGTAGATAGATACATTACACTAAACACAATCATAAGTCCAGATTCTATTGTGCCAAAACAGGTGGGTGTCCTATCGTTTAAAATATGGTGGATGGTCTGGTTCTCATTTATTTGACTCAGATAGTGATATCTGTGGTATGATAAAAATGACCTCATTATAGAATTTAAAAACCGAAATTGTTTGTATTTGTTTTGTGACATAATTATAGACCAGTGGTACGATTCATCGGAACACAACAGACATGAAACACCAGGATGTACTGGAACTGCCTTTTCAGTGAAAAGCAAAAATGAGATTTACACTACAGAAGGGCTGCAAACTGAACATCTTCAAGAAAAGAGTCATCTATCCTTTGTTTATATTTAAATGGTTGTCTGTGACTGATAGTTGCATTATTCTGTCAGGCATTTACAACCAGCATTGGATGGTGACACTAGCATCTTTTAGGAGTGGCCCATTGGGTCAGTCACACACAGATTGGATTTCTTCAAACCCATACACTGAAGTGAATGCAACTTGCCATCTTGTACAGACGGTTCTTATTCAAGGTAAGATCAGGACAGATGGACTGTGGTGTTAACATTAAAACAATTATCCCTATCTCTCATCTATTTGTGAATCATATTTAGTGTTATCGGCTAAATACACAGGTCACAGTTTGCATATATTTAGTAATAAATAATAACATAGAAAATATCAACTTTTCTGGCAAAAAGAAAGAAAATGTAAAAAATCAATTGGAACAATGTATGTATATGTATAAAGTTAACAATCTTTCAGTTTAGTTATATCACGACAGTGTATACTTGAAGCAGTGAGGTAAATGCTGAATTTGGCAGTTTAGTTTCTTTCAAGCTAGTCTAAAACGTTTTTATCTAAATATACTGAGTTGCAAAAGAAAGTGTATACAGCTCAGTTGTGAAACAAAGTGTGCAATGAGTTTTTTTTAATGATTTATTGATTCTTCTTATTATTATTGAGGCCCCCAGGAGGATGGAAGGGGTACATCTTCCTTTGTTCCCTGAAAATATGAGTCAGTGTTCCCTTGTTCCCCACAACTATTTTGCTTTGTTCCATAAAATTATTTGTCCTGTCAAATGTTCCCCTGTTCTCTAAAAGTATTTTTAATGTTTAAAAGATTTGCTAATGTTCCCATAAATTCATTCTGGCCTACAGTACACTGTCATCACAAAAATATTGTTTGAAATGTTAACTGTTTGTGATTTTTTTTTTTAATATTAAAACTAGATGTTAGAATTTTATTTCCTGTAAAGTCATGTTCTATTGTTCCCTAACCTAAAAATATGTGTCAATGTTCTCTTTTCCCCTGAAAATAACAGCCATTGTTAACAGCCATTGTTCCCTTGTTCACCAAATATAAATGGCCATTTCCCCCAAAACCCCTGAGAGGACCTCATTATTGTGTTGCTTTCAATTGTATTGTTCTTTCATTGAGTTTTATCTGTTTAAAATTTACTTTCACATTTTCTGTGCTCGCCTCAAGGTTTTACCTTAGTTCATATTAGTATCTTTGCACTGTTCAACTATATATTCCTTATCAATTTACTAGAAGGTATATTTTCTCCAATTTGATTGACTGACCAAGAGTTTTTAACATGTCTGCTTGCTGAGAGCAGAGTTGTTTTAACATAACTTTGATTTGTATTGGCCCACGTCTCGCACTATGTATTGGACGGTTTCTTTCATGGCAGTGGGTTTCCATTAAACCATAATGAGAAGTTCATGAAATTATCTCCACGTCTCTAAGAAAATTATAAAAATTGTAAATAATACTGACTATAAAAAATATATTTTATAGTCAACAGTTATTGGGGGAAACGGTACTGGGTTTTCGACTTATTGAGTAATTTTCACGGTGCATTTGTTCGTACATGTACACCGGCATGTTGCATTTTAGGTAAGATATGCTTTGAGCTTACATTTAAAAACTTAAATTTATTAACATCAGACTCGCAGGATCTATGATTTTGTAATATTTCTTTTGCTCATGATTTTGTCATATATTAGGTTGTATTCGTTTCTATTTAGTCATACAGATTTTTACGTTGTTCGTGGATGCAAATAATGTTTTCCATTTCACCATGTTTGCGCCATTTTTTGGTTCTCCGGAGAAATTTTTTCTTCCGATTTTATTACCATAAGCTTTCATTGTCTCTTTCTTTGTTTCTATTCTGATAATTCATATAGGTCGTGGATATTAATAAATAAAAACATTCTTTCCTCCCGCTGTGTGTGGTGACGTTATCGTTTCTCATGCAGTTAAGTTTTCAGGGACTTTAGGTAGACATTGATTAATATTAATCTCATATGGTGTGGTTGTGGCTGTCGGGGTCGAATTGAAACGGTTTCTAGGCATTGGTAACTTCGTTTCTTGCCTTTGTTTGTGTTTAAAGCGTTCGTTTAGCGGGGTTTGCTGCGGGCTTGGGCGTAACTTATCCACCTGATTCCCCTGAATTCAAAAATGGAATGTCCCTTTTATAACTGTTTACTGGTGTACTGAGTATGCAGGTCGGGGGATTTGTTCGCGGTAACTTGGTCAAGCTGTTTACATATATGCTAAATTAGAACAAAGTGGATGGGAGTATTTGTGTGTTGCGTCTCGGTAGACTACATGTTTAGGGCATTGTGTGTATGCGTCTGGGTGCGTTTCGACTGAGGGAGTTTTTGGGTGTTGTGAATAATAATAATAATAATAGTGGGGTAATAATAATAATTAAATAAATATAATAATAATACTAATAATGCTAATAATATAAACCTAAAAATAAAAAAAATAAAAAGATAAAAAATAAATACATAAAAAACAAACAAATAAATAAAAAATAAAATAACAAAATAAATAAATAAATAAAAATAAATTAAATAAACATAGACTAGATCTACATGAAGACTGCACAATCAGTTATTACAATAAGTTGGTATTACTATTTAGGATTTTATTTTCATTTGTACTCCATTTGTACTCATTTGTGCTTTTTGTTTTCATAATCACACTGGATAATGCGTCGTGGAAAGCGAGCCAGTTTGATGGTTATTTCTCTGCCGGTAACGTGGTTGATGATCCCACCTGGAAAGGTCAGCGGTTGCCTCCCAGCAGATCCACATGGTGTGCGTTCAGTTAGTCAGTGACGTCACAGATCGTTGAGTGACTCGATTGGTTGCAGAAAAGGCCGTACACAAGACGTTAATCAGCTAGAGGAACAGATGTTGCACTGCCTCCGGGAAACAGGACTCGTTTTTATAAACTTTATAATGCTGTTGTCGTAGATAATGCAAAAATCACCAAACATTATCATATTATCATTTTTCCACCAGGCGTCTGCAAATGCAAATTGCAAGTTGGTGAGTGATGTATGGCTGTAGATTGTTCACAACTTCTCATTGTTACAGTAACACATTGTTACTGCAAACAGTTCACACTAGGAAATTGAAAATGGTATCAAAGTAAACAATATCCTGTTTGTAATGACAGTAGTTAGACTACATTTTCAACTCAGTGAATCAATTTGCAAAAACAATGAAAACAATAATAATAATAATTATTGAGTCAATCGAGAGGCAATTAAAACTGTAAATAACAGTGAGTCACATTAGAAAAATATAGAGAGAGGACTTGAATGCTGAGGAGTAGTGACCGACAAACTGCATTGGGTATTTTTATTATGTTTTATTATTTTTAATAAATATGATATATTTTATTGAGAAACATTAATTATACAACGGGAGCAACGACATAACATGGACAATGTATATATGTAAATAACACACCGAATATTTTTAAACTTCTAGAGATGTGTGATATATTTTATTATAATAGCTCGCTCGCCACAATTCCGACGTTGGTTCATTATACATAGCGGACATCAAAATTCATTGTTTGGTGACAATTGTTGACAGCAATTTAATAAGTAATATACCTGCGAAGCTCATTGGTGTCCCTGGCCTAATATAATAGAAACAACTATAGTAAATATACATACAGTAATCCGCCATAGACAATACTTACGTCTGCTTAGCTCTTGCCGCCTAGTAACGAATACGAATGAATAAATAAATCCCCTATGTTTAAAATAATTATGAAATATAGAATGTATAATCAACATATGAAAAGCACGCCAAAATGCCTAGTGCAACAAGGCGTGCCAAAACAAAAACTTAAGATAGAAAAAATATGATTATTCGACTCAATGCAGAGCTAAATATTATTATGTTGTCATTATGCGGATGATGTCCATATCTACTGCAAATATTATGTAAGAACTATTATGAAAACCATTTATATAAGAATAATTTGTTGAACACCATCTAGTTGATGAAGAAATGATGATCAATCCATAATGTTAGCCTGCTGTTATCATCATCGTTGCTGTGCACCATGTTTTCAGCTTCTGCTGCTATTATTTAACTCAAAGGCTGTTGGTGAAATCGTGTTTATGATGCTAACCATGTAATTGGAATGCTTAGGCAATATGTTTTCTTACTGCGGATAAGTATATCTCACCAGTTTGTTGATCTCAGCTAATTTTAACTTGCTGCTGTTGACTGTTGCTGATAATAAAAGTTGTTTATATTCATGACCCAGAGCGGTAGGTGACGTCATACTGTCTGGGCGTGCGTCTATGATAGTGCGGAAGCATTGTGTTGGATATGGAATTATTTTCATTTGAATTAATACTGCTTAACAGTTTAAAATCAATTCATGGCTCCATTGCATTTCTTCTCAATTGACTGTTTATAAAACATCCAATGCTTTTCGTCTAGCGATCAGCTTTACATTTATTCAGTTTCCGTACAATGATGTTTTCATTACAGTTGTTTATATACGGATGCTTCGCTGCTTAATTATGATTGGATCTCTATCACTTCTTTCAAGATTTATTTTGTTAGTAGTATAGATACTGGGGGTACCAGACCAGTTTCCCCTCGCGGGGAACGAGAACAACTAGTGAAATATGCCAGGGGGGACTCAGGCGTAACTTTCATAAATGTTAGTTACGCCTAAATCAACACCAACATATTTCAACAGTTTTCTCAAGCAGCCCGCTCAGGGAAACTCACCTGGTACCCCCAGTATCTATACTACTAATCAACCCGGTTTGTCATTTTAATAACATAACATTTGCAACTCATTAAGCAAAGTCAGACGGAACCGGGCTGTAGTCTTCATCATCGCTCTGCATATTATTTATTACCATGGAGTGTTTTATTTTTCTACACTTTGCTATTTTGTATTTCAGTTCAAGAAGCTCTTCTCTGTTTCCAGCCAGCTCACGTTCATAATTATCCATTTCAACCAGCAATAGCCTTTTTTGGTGTCCATAAAATCATCACGAACTACTTCATATTCTACTTGGAGTTGCTTACCTCTCATCAATTCTCTTCTATATTTATCTTTAAAATGGTTAAGTTTTCTGCAAGCCTTTTCTAATCTTTCTTGTTCCATTATATAATAGTATATATAATTATTTTTAAACCCTTGAATGCTACTCAACTATTACAATTAACTGTATGCTAAGGTATCTTGTCCGTTATCTAGTATGTACTGTTTATCATCATAAGCTGATAAACTTTATTTATTTATTGCATAGCTGCTTATGTTATGCTTTTGTGATCTAATAACTTTCATCTCGTGGTGAGCTTCTGTTGCCGTAAACAAAATCTTTTTGTAATCGGCATGTGCTATCTGTTTTTTAACAACACACTTTTTAACACCCTTGCATTTCTTTGCGCTAACCTCATTATCTAACACATACGAATATAGTTTACTTCGTAGTCCGACACATTCAACAATAGGCATACCGCACGTTTCATCTTTCATCTTGCCAATAACCTTTTTATTATCATTAAAATGAAACTGACTTTTTGGATCATAATCACAATTATCAAACAGTTCTTTATCCTTGTAAAAGTCTGCATACACATCTTTTGTTTTTATTTCATAACACAAGGAATCGGTATCAGTAAATAATAACTTAGCTTTTCTATCATATTTGTTTTTGATATAGTTGTAATGGAAATCATACATCAAATATTTTGACAAGTCTAAAATACACATACCAACATAAATAGGGCGATTTAAAACTAATCGTTCTTTTATTCTGTTTATGGCAAATAAATTTTCATTAAACATTTTACAAGAAATAAATGAAGGTCTTGCTGCATATTTTAAAAGGACCTCCTCGTCGTGAGTCAATTTAACATTAATTATTTTTCTCAAATTTTCCATAGTTTTGCCAAAAACTGAATTGTTCATCAGTTTGAAGAAATCCTTTTCAAAAGCATTTTTACCGGCTGTTCGCTTAGAAGTATTAAAGTCTATGTATGTCTTTAACCACTGTGATTCGTCAAACTGTAGTATTCGGTGTATTTTTGTTACCTTCAATCCAAGCTTTTTATACAACTCTAAGTTTCTAAAATGCACGACATACTTTTCTTTATTTTTTAACGTTGTAACAAGTTTGTTAACTTTACTAGATCCTAAATTAAACTTTTGTTTTATATTTTTACAATAGTCTGACAACCACTCATCTTTGATATTTAAACTTTCCGGGGCGAGAGGATAATCATTATGTGAGTCATGAAGTTTTTCGGGATACTCGATATCGCACTCAACAATGTAATTTGAATTTCCTTTTTCAATCTTATTAACCCACTTGAAGTTGCCAGTAGGTAACGCTTGACACATAGCCCACCCATACAAGTTATTAGCATCGAGATATATTATGTACTTGCTTGCTTTTTTCTTGTCATAGTTTTCCATATATTTATTGTTAGCCTGTGAATATCTATTTGCAATATAACTCGTACCACCTCTTAATCCTTTTTCCACAAACAAATATTGATCAATATCAGTTATTAAATCAAGTTGGATGCCAGTCATCTTGAGGCATGCATCCCAGGCTAAACCAGGACTACTGAAGTAATGACAAGGATCTAATTTGTAATACTCAATGCACATTTTTCTAAAGTTTTCAAAAACATCTGTCAGTAACAGCACATCAGTTTTAAGATACAGATCATGATATTCTCCCATATTCTTAATCTTAAATGTTTTCCGTATGTTTTTAGCATGATCATAATCTGCATCTGAATTGTGTTCATCATTTAATTGGGAATAAAAGCTATCTTTGCCAGGTAACTTGATATCCTTGAAGCGTTCAAAACTGTTCATATAATCATAAGGATAAACGCCTTTTCTTTTTAGCAAGTCTAACTTTTTACCGCTGTATTCTTGAGATATGTATTGAAACGTCGGAACGTATTTTACTAGATTATCTAATGATTGGGACATAAACTGAAAACTATCAATAAACACTAAACTTTTTCCTAACATGAAAGCCATATACTTTTCCATGTTATTAGGTATAACATTTATGTTTTGTTTAAACTTTCCGATGTGTTGCATTATGAAGTGAGAGGCATATCCTCTCAAGTTATGAAACACAACAGGTATTTTTCTAGTCAACCTGAAATTAATATTACATATGTCATGAGCGCTTCCTCTGTACTTTCCAGTTATATGACAATGGTCTCTAACTTTTCTAACGGAGTTTTCATATGCTACTGTACGACCTGGGTTATCTTTTTTAAGACTTATTGAAAAACCATTACCACAAATATGACATGATTTAGATTTTTGGAATCTAGCTTCTTCTTTTTGTGACATTACTAGATCTTTTTTAAAGTTTGCATTCATAGTTTTTTTGCACCACTTTTCTTCTTTTATCATTTTTTCCAAAAACTTGTAAACAGCATTTGGTCCTCTGTATGTCACAACTGGTTTTGAATATTGATCATCATAACAACAAACAACCTTATACCCATAACTGCAATCAGTATGCTTTTGATATGCTTCCGTATGTGATTTTTTAGGATTGTTTGATGCTGAAGAAATACTTTCGGTTACTGCTTCAAAATCAGCATATATAACAAACGGAACCATTAGCTGCCTGTCATAGTTTTTAAACTTAACTTTTTCATCTTCGTTTGGCATTTTTATTGCTTGTTTTCCATTAAGTGAGAGACAAACAGGTTTATGTTTTTCCAGAACTCTTTCTAATGTAAAGCATTGTAGGCATGTTTTACAAAACCATTTTTTTTCATTGTGCGCTGTTTGATTATACATCAAACTGTTAAAGTTTTTTATCCATACGTAATGATTTTTTTCTTCTTCGGTGATCAAAAGCATGTCACAGACGCTCCTTGGAGCGTCTCTGGACGGCGGGCTAGCCCGCCGGTCACATGTTTTTTCTGCTTTTTTTTTGATATGTACAAAGGGTATACTTGATTATCATCATATCCAAATATGTTAAAACAAATGTTGTTTTGTTTTTCTATTTTTGGGATTTGTTTGATAGTAACAGGATGTAATTCCCTTGTAATCAAGATCATCAATATGCTTTTTGTACTTTGTTATTCTTTGTGGTTTATTATTGACAGGGAATTTATAAGCCAAATGGCACCATCTAAAGCACTCGTTATCTTTTTCATTTTTTATATTTATTAATCCTTTTTTAGCATTAGTAAGTTCTTTTGGTAAATCCAAATAAGAGCTACCTCGCAAAGGCTTATACTTTATTCGATTTATATAGTGTGCGTCTAGTGTCTCAATTACTCAACCACTTCCTTCAGAAAGCCAATTGCCAATTCTATTTATAATTTCTTCCTGTGCTTTGTCTAATGCTTCTGATATTTGATTTTTGTTTAATATTATTACAGCCTTTGAGGCAAAGTAAGTTGTCTTGTATATAATATGAAAACCTCCTTTATGTTCTTTATCCATTGGTACTTTCTTTTTAAAAGTAAGTTTTACATCAATGCTTAATTTAAATCCGCCTGTTCTTTTTAGTTCTGCTTTGAGAAACTTTACAGCAGGATAGTGTACTTTTCGTAGTTGAACAATCGGATCACTACTATTATAAATATCTACTTTAAAAACCTTGCTATACTGTTTTGGGGATGTTTCAATTTCTCGGATACTCATTATATAATATTACATGAGATTATTTTTTTAAACCTAATTAAATAGCATTTATTTTTTATTGAGAAATGCTTTCATCAGTAACCTCATCATTATTAGTTTTATCATCTGTAACTTTATCAGCATCCTCACTCAAAAGAACATCTATCTCTCCGTCCAAAAGAACGTCTAAGTATTTCCGAAAGCATTTTTCCTCAAGAACTCTATTATCTATCATCTGACTTATTTTTACATGATATTTGCAGTATCTATCAAAATCAACAGTTTCAAGATCACCTCCAGCTGCCAGTGATTTTATTTTTATCCTGTATTTGCACTAGTATATAAACTCGTCTTTATCAAAAACTTCTGCATCAATCATTTCTTTTAAACTTTTGACAAACGTTTCAAAGTCCTCGTAACATCCGATATCAGTATTAATCACATGAGGTTTTTCTAAATTGCTGATTAGATTATTTCTGAACAACTCAACATTTTCAGACATTACTTTTAATTGTGTTTCATTAATAATTTTAATTTCTTTTTCTGCTAGATCTGTGAGAAGCTTTACAGCATCATTGCACTCAATCTCAGTTTTTATTGCCCAATCTTTTTTAAAAGCTGCAATATCATCTGACAATCGTTGCATGTGAACTGTCTCAAACTCTTTGATAAGTTCATTTGTCTTGGTTAAAAGAGCCTGCTCGTAAGCAGCTACTTTCTCATAAACCTTCTGTTCCTCCTCAAAATGTTTTCTTTCTTCTTCTGCATGACTGTAAATACTCATATACTATAGATTAAATTATTTTTATTTATCCGTACCTCACCGACTAGCCGGCGAGCTAGGATGCTTTACCGGCCAGCCGGCAAATCATCCGTACATAATAATTTTAATTCCTTTGTCTAACAAAATGCTGTAGTAAGCAATAAAAGAATCTTTGTATACTTTTGGCTGGTAACTGGTTGCCTCTGAAATTTGTTTTTTGCACAAAGAACGTAGTTTGTTTATATCTCCTTTTTTATTTTCCATGACAGTTTTAGTTGTTTTGCCATTGTTATGATTCTTTCTGTCAAATCTTGAAAGTTTGAAAAAATTAAAAGCTCAGCATCTAATGTACTCGCATCTTCAAAATCAACCGTTTGGGCATGTGCTATTTGATCTTTTTTAAAGTTGTTGATTTCAATTTCTAATTGTTCCATTATAATAATACATAAGATAATATTTTTTAAGCCTATATTTAAATATATAATTCTATAGTATAATATAATGAATTGTAAATATTGTAAAAGAGTTTTAGATATTATTGATCCTCCTGGGGTGTGCACAGATTGCATCTTATTTTACACAACAAATAAAAAAAAGCTTTGTAAATATTGCACGAGAACCAAGCGTTACAAGTGTACATACGCATGCGTGAATTGCAACGATACCTGTGAAGTTTTCGATAATGAGCGTGTTTGCCTTAATTGTGGCACTCACAATGGTTATAATCTTATCACAGGTTACAACTACAACCGAACGAAATCTATTTACCACAGAAAGTACCATTTGGATAAATACTTGGTAGAATATGATTTGTCTTCAAAAAACAGTCAAAGATTTGAAGATTTGTTTTACAAAATTATAAAGATTTTGGATAAGCTAGAAGGTCGAAAAAGATCAATCAAATTTGAATACATTTTTCAGAAAATATTTAAAATATTAAAAATAGAAAAAGAAATAAAACCGATTAAAACAATATCAACCAGAGAAAAGTACGATAGGATATGGAAACAAGTCAGAAAAGAATTACGACTGAATGCTTCGTAGAAGCGTCTCTACTAGCTTAATGTCCATTAAGCTTGAACCTTTTCATATAAATTTCCAGAGGTTCTGTAAAGTTATCATTCTTTTGAATTTCTAATATTTTATTAAAGACAATCCTAATTATCTCCTCATCATTTTCTAGTCCTGTTGTTGTTTGGACATATGATAGGAGTTGTTTAAAACTCTTGTGATGTGTTTTTAACAAAGTCTTTTTTTCTGCTATTCTTGTTTTACTCACTAAAATAGCAACTATTGGAGGAACTGCGCCAACTACAGCTATGAAAACAGGAATTGCTGGAACTAATGCTAGGACAGCACCACAACCAATTATTCCACTGGTAATCTGTAATGTTGTGTTTATTATAATACCGCACAATTTATAACTGCGTCTGTACGCAGCTACAAGTCGCGTCAAGTGATCAATTAATTCTTCTCTGGTTTTCATGTATAATTACAGTTAGATAATAATTTAATTAAAATATTTAGAAAATAGTTGTTCGTGTTCTTTGGGTGACATTTTACCTATTTTTACTAATTCATCGATTATGCTAATACCTTTATTTATCAGCTGTGGACTATTATTCCCTGATTCAATACTTCCGCATACCAACTCTAGATCATCCATAAAATCATTAGGATTATTGTAATATTCAACACAACCTCCTAAAATCTTTTTGAACTTTGAAGAACCTTTGTGAATTGGTAAATCAGATAATTCTGTTAGTTTCTTAAAAGCATTCTGAGACAGCTTTGAATAAGTTTTTCCATTGTTGTAACGCTTTGTTATCAAGTCTATAAAATCATTATCTACTTTCATATCTAGCACAACTGCTTCTCCTTGTTTTGCAATAAGTTTGTGATGACCAACAAGATTAGGTAAATCAATTTGTAACATTTCATAGCGGCCATCTTTGTCAACTTTGTAGGAATTTTTATTTTGTTGCATCCCTTTGCCAGTCTTTTGTGCAGTTTCTCTAGCTGCTCGAATTCGCTCAGGCAACCTCCCTATGTAAAAACCCAGAGCATTTGCCTCATTTGCTTTTTTATTATGTTCTTCTGCAAGTAAAGCCCTCTCTTGTTTGACGCTATCGGGGTCCTTGAGTAATTTTGAATATTTAGATTTAGTCACACTGGTTGTTGCATTATCATACTTCTCCTTGAGTTTTTCTTCGCTGAGGTTGTCTATTTTTGTCCTTAGACCTCTTATCTTGGGAATCATTTCCTTATGTATCTCATCAGCCCTTTTAATATATTTATCATAATCAGCACTCCCATCAGTAATACCCGGTATTTTAGTTGGAAGTGGCAAGTCATACTTATCAAGTACGTCTTTATCCATACCAGCATCCAAGTCAATATCATACACCGGTTTGGGTTCCTTAGGCCTCGCAGCAGGTTCTTCTTCCCAATCTTCTTCTATCTTTTCGTCCCCGGGATGAATTGATGTACGTTTTTGTTTGATTTTTTGCATATAATTCTTCCGTGGGTTTTGACCTAGGCTCTCTTTCCGGAGTTTTTCTTAATTTTGGTTTAGATTGTATTGACTGCCTTAGTTCCTCCATAAAATCAACCGCCGGTGATTGGCCTTTAGGATCTACAGTTTGCTTGACAACTGGTTTTTTAACATGTGGTGGTGGTGGTGGTGGTAGTGGCGGTGGTGCTATAGCTCCACGATCAGGCGGGGCAAGTAATTGCGGACGTATTGCCTCAGGAAGAAGAGCCAACTGTTGACGTATTTCTGGAAGGGTAATCAAATGTTCAGCCAACCGTCTTGTTTGCTCTGTTATTTCGCTAGTTACAGGTTTAAATACTTCTGCATACAAATCACGACTAGCTCCTTTTTCTAGTCTTTTTCGGATAACTTTATGTTCATAGTCTTTAACAAGCTCACTCGCTTTTCGCTTTTTATCTGCTAATTCTTTCCATTTTAACAAAGACATGTATAATATTAGGTTAGATTAAAATAAGATAAGTTAAGATAAGTTAAGATAAGTTAAGATAAGTTAAGATAAGTATTATCTAAGTATTATTATAATGGAAATTCCAAACTATGATATGAAAACAGAAAACGGTAATTTTAAACAGATATGGAACTTTAAGCCAGACTGTTGTTTTAGAATGTTAATTTGCGGTAATTCAGGTTCTGGCAAAACAAACACATTAGTTCACATGTTGCTGAAACCTTTGGTTTACTACGACAAGATTTACTTGTTTGCTAAAAACTTGGAGCAGTCCAAGTATCAGGTCTTATCACAAAAACTTGAAAAGATAGCAAAAAAGAATAAAATCCTAGTTGAGGACATATTAGAATGTTCAAATGATGAAGTTATCCCTGTGGATACCTTAGATTCAGATAATCAGAAGATAGCTATTGTTGATGATTATGTTTGCGAGCGCAATCAAAACGATATTATTAATTATTTCATCCAGGGAAGACACACAATTTGTTGTGTAATTTATTTATCTCAATCTTATTACAAAACTCCCAAAGACATTCGGTTAAACTGTTCTCATTACATCTTCTTCGCGACTCCGGTTAATCGCGGGCTTGGTATGCTTTCCAAAGAACAAGATATCAGCAAAGATCAGTATAAAAAAGCAACTGACAAGCAGTACGACTTTTTGTATCTTGATCGCCCTAGAAAGTTAGTCAAAAGAAACTTCAACGGCGAAATTTAATCTAATCATATTATATAATGGGACTTTTTAATGATCATGGCGAAGAAGTTACTCCTGGCAGTGTTAATATTACAAATTTTGGTATCGTGCTGTCTGAGTATGTAAAACAAAAACATTTGGTTAATTATCTTAACAAAGGCAGAAACCAGGAAAATGTTTTGAGAAGTGAGCTCGACATGGATAATAATAAAATTATCAATGTTGGCAATCCAACAAAAGCAGATGATGCAGCAACATAGCAATTTACTGTAAGAAGAGTAACAAAAATCATACGTGATTATAATATTGATAAAATTCCAGACATGATAAAAAATTTGACAACAGGTGTTGATGATAAACTTAGTCAAATACAAACAAAGTTACAAGCAAACCGCGAGAAAATGCTTGAAATTCAAAACGGATTTAAAGATGAAATAAAACTTCAGGGTGATGCTTTGAAAGAGTTAAAAAGAAAGAAGATGTATTGGAAGATAGCGAAAACTACAAGAAATTAAGCGAACAAATAAGAGCTGGTGTTCAAAATATTAATACACGGATTGGAGAAATCAACAAACTAATGGTTGATAACAATGAACTGGAAACTGCTATTGCTGATGCTTCAAAACAAATGAGAACTGCTTTTACTACCGAAATAACTCAAATTAAAATATTAAATGAGCAGATAAACACCAACGTTGCTGATATCAACAAAGAGTTTGAAGACATCAAAAAGAAAATGGTTGATGGTAAGTCGCTGGAGACAGCTTTGAGCTAACTGATTGACACTGATAAACTCGAGACTGCTATTGATGATGCTTCAAAGCAATTGAAAGCTGCCCAGGATGAAAAAAGCAAAGCTTTCGATGGTGGAATAGCTATTCTTAAAGAGCATAATCAAAAGTCTGATAGCCGGCACACAGCAGTTCTTGGTATAATTGATGGGTTGAAAGTAAAAGTTGACTATTTAAGTCGGATTCTGCTGTTTGAATATACAATAGATGGAATAAGTATTATTCAAGATACCTTTGCGGTCGACCCCTATGACGATGACAGTGGCATGATATCGATGTTTGTATCGTATCCAACTCAAAAATCACTTGAAAGATCCGGGCGTTCAGCCTCTTTTTTTGATGCGTTTACTTTTACAGCCAATCCACTTATAAAAGGCGAAGAATATTATAAACAATTTCGTTTGGAGTTGCAAATTATTAAAGAAGGCCGTTATGTATTTGAGATAGATTTTACTTATACAGGAGCAGATGTAGAACAATTCTTTATTTATTCACAGACTTCAAAGTCTCTTTTCCCGGTAATAACAAATGGCAAACGAATAGTAAAAGAAACATTTGAATTATATACCAAACCGTCATTTAGTATTATTTTCAGATCAGATATAGAAGAAAACACTACACAAGTTTTCAATTTTGAAAAATTAAGTTATAAACTGTATTACATACCGGTATGATTAGTATGAATAAAAATTATCCATTCTATATTATATGGAACAAAAAATTGTATTATCATCGGCGAAAGCGTCAATAATTAATAGCTCAAACACACCAAGTAATTTTACAACTGTATTTGACAGACCATTACTATTAGGCAGGAACAAACAATATGGTATTGGACTTGATAAGATTAATTCCATGACTTACTCGTGGTATAATATTAGTGAAGATTTTAATAACAAAGTGATAAGGTACCACAATGGAACAGATTGGAAAAGTATTATTTTTACAAATGGAAATTACAGTTATGCTGATATCGATAATTACATAAAAGAAACATTGACTGTAAACAATGATTTAACCTAAGACTCGCCTGTCCCGATAAGAATTGAGTTAGATTTATCAAGTTTCAAATGTTTGGTTACCATTCATAATAAATTTGTACTTGATTTGAGAGAAACAAACTTTCACACCTTGATCGGGTTTGACAAAGATGCAGTCATCAGAGAAACTAAATTTGGAACTGTAACACCGAACATAACACATTCTATCGATACATTGTATATCCACTGTGATTTGATAAGTAATTCTATTGTTGATGGATCATACGGGGATGTTATTTATGAAATAAGTACAGCTGATCTCACGAGATCATATCCTTTTAAAGATGAACCGATAAGAGTCGGGTTCTGTGAAGTAAACAAAACAATCATTAACAGTATTAATATTCACATAACCGATTTCTCTGGAAAGATTATTAATCTTAATGGTGTCCACACATCATTCCGTTTTGTTTTGAAGGAATTAATGTAACATAAGTTATATGGCATGTTTAAAAAAAGTTTATTACACTAGTACGGGAACATATACTCAAGTTGATCGATTAACTGGAGCTGCCATATTTGACATTTTTTCAAAGGTTGGCTCAAACATATTTAGTGAGTCTGTGAAAACAGCAGGTAAGAAAGCATTAGAAACTGCTGGCAAACAAATCATAGAAAGTGGTTCTAAAAAACTTGGAGATGAAGTAGGTAAAATGGCTGCTGATAAGTTAGTTTCAGTTATTAAACCTAAACCAAAAGGTGAGATGATTTTAAAAGAACTTACAAAGGCTGCCGCAAAAGATGTAGCTAAAGTTGCGTCTGATAATATAATTGAAGAAGATGTAAATGCAAAAATTAATAGATTACTTTCCGGAAGGGGAATTCATGCGAGAATTAATCGATTAATTAATAAAAAATAATCTAATTACTAGTATACATAGATGTTTCGAAGTAATCAATATAATACTAGATACGAGCATGTACCTATTCAGTTAGATACCCGTGACACAACCAGGAAATAATACCAGACAAATGAAAAGTGGCTACCAATTTACACTAAATGACAGAAGTTCTTACTTTGATTGGTATAATGCATATTTTGAAATCAGTTTTCAAGTAAACAAACTTGCTGATGGAGCCAATTTCGCAGACGCTGACAGAACTGCTTTAATTAACGATGCGGCTTCATTGATTGATCAAATGCAAGTAAAGCAAAATGGGAAAATAGTTTACGATGGAAATAATCTTCACAGATTTGTTAATATCAAAAGCTTGCTTGAAATTTCTGATGACTATGCAAAGACAACTGGAACAAACGAATATTTTTATTTAGATAGTACAGATATTGCAGAATCTCGAGATGATCAAGCTGGTTATAACCCGGGATTTACTACTCGTCATACTTTAATCATAAATAATCAAAAAGTTGACTCTATATTCCCATTAAATAAATATTCCTTCTTTGTAGGTTTGGAAACAAACATGCTTCCTCCTAGTCAGATTCAAATCAGCTTGCAACTGACAGATGATAATGTGATAATTTTTAAAGCTGGCGGCGATGATGGTCGAGTAGTTTTTAATAAATTAGTTTTGTGGATACCTAGAATGATATTTAACTCAGATGGTTTAAGTTATGTAATGACAAATCATATGACATCAACAAGATTTGTTTTATCTTCGTGAAATGATACAAGAAAGCGGAAGTACTCAACTAACAGAATCTGTATTTAGAATAACGGCTGGAGTATTTGCAAAGGGCTGACAAGAGTTCTTCTCAAACACAAAATCCTCATCTTTTGGATACGTTTAAGGTAAATGCTGCTGATGCTAATTGCTATTTACAATAAGCTAGATTGGAAGTTGGAAATGGAGTTTATTATCCAGAAACTGAATACAGTTATGCTAATATCATAAGAATATTCAGAGATGTTATTAATTATTCTTACAAACAAAACGATAAAAACACCGGAACTTTACTCAATGTTGGTTATTTTAAAAATCTCTTCGGAATGATATATTTCGATTTGAGTTACAAGGAAAATGAAGTCAGTGTTGATCCAAAACAACTAAGTTTAAGATATAAACTAAACAACGTTCCTACCTCTAGATATAAAGTTTATGCTCTGGTTCTCTATGACGTAGATGTAGTAATTGATACTGTCGGAAATGAATTGGTAATAGTTTAATCTAACTTATAATATATATGACTTACGTAATTTATTCAGTAAATTTAACAGATGGGCAGAAACAAAGTTTAGCAAAGGCTTATGAAAACAAAAGTGAATTAACACTCAGGTTAAAAAATAACCAACTAACTGGGAATTTTCCTTTGCTGCTAACAGTTACCCAGATTAACAATATAAACAAAGCTAAATCTGATGGACGGGGATTAGATATAAGTATATCAAAATCACAAATGAGGTCTCAGTCCAAGAATGGAGGCTTTTTAGGCGCATTAGCTGGTTGGTTAACTAAAACAATTTTACCAACAGTTGCTAAATTTGCTCCAAATATATTAGGGCCTTTAGCAACAGGGGCACTTAGTGGTCTGGCAAGTACTGGAATTGGTAAAATATTTGGAAATGGAATGGTAACTGTTCCTGCTGATAAAATACAAACACTTTTAAAATCAAATAAATTAACAGCTGCGCAAAAAAATTAAATAGCAAAGTCAAAAGGTTCCTGCACGATTAAACTAACACAAAAACAACTGCAAGACGTACTGGCATGTGCTTCTAGTAACAAAACGGTAACTGTACCCAGTGGTAAAAAACAGCAAGACGTAACGGCAACTGTTCCTAGTGATAAAAAACCAAAACTTCTAAAATCAAAGAAATTAACACTTGCACAAAGAAAGAAGATAGCAAAGTCAAAAGGTCACTGCCCTGTTAAACTAACTAAAAAACAACAGCAGGATGGAAGATTTCTTGGAATGCTTGCATCATTAGGAATTCCATTGATTGGATCTCTTATTAGTGGTTTCAACTGGAAAAGGTTTGCAAGTAGGTAGAAAAGGAAAAGGACTAAGAGTTGATCGTGGAAAAGGTTTACAAGTAGATTCACAAATTAGACCAGTGTGTGTGTGTGTGTAATTCTAAGGTTTATAGTCCCTCCGCCAACGAACACGTCAAGGTATACCTGACGCGATGGGCACAATAGAGTCTGGACTTCACAAATTAGACCATACAGAAGTATCCCATTCATAAAAAAAAAAAAAAAAAAATAATTTAAAAATGAACCTATATCTAACTTAGATATAATAAAGTGGGTCAAGCAGCTAGGTATACAAAAATTCAGGGGAGTGTTTAGCAAGAACACATTACCAGCAAAACAAAATAAACAAGAATGTGGTATTATTAATCTTGATGATCATATTGGACCTGGCACACACTGGACTTGTTATTATGATAATTATTACTTCGATCCGTTTGGCCTGAGCCCACCAAAAGAAGTTTTAGCGTACATGCCTAATATAAAATACAACACCATTCAATACCAAGATAAAACAAGTGTTCTGTGTGGATATTTCTGCCTATTCTTCATTAAAAAGTTACAAGAAGGAAATAGTGTGTACGATATTCTTTACAAATTATTAAAACCATACAAACCAGTAAAAAATGAAAACATCATAACATCATATTTTGTAAACGAAGTTTAATCTAATCATATTATGTATGAGTTATTGCATAAAAGAAAAAAAGGTTACTGAAAATATTAATCCTAAGTATGTTTTAGCAAAAAATGGTAGAAAAATGTTAAGGGCAACATGTGCATCTTGTGGTATTACTAAAGCAAAGTTTGTTAAAAACACAGAAGGTGGTAATATTGATATTCATAAAGCTATGCTTCCTCTAGTACCTAAAAAAGGGTTAACACTTCCTGGTTATAAATATTGCGGTCCTGGTAATCCACTTGATATCGGGAAACCAGTAAATGAATTAGATGCTGTTTGTAAAGATCATGATTATTGTTATGACGAAAATCCTAGTAATAAATCAATGTGTGATAAAAACATGCTTACTGGTTTAAAATCTAGTAAGTCTAAAACTATTGGAGAAAAGATTGCTAAAAAATTGATAGTAAAACCAGTTATTAGTGCAAAATATAAACTTGGTCTTGGAAACCCAAAAAACGAGAAAAGGCGTTGAAATGGACTGACAAGTTAGCAGATGAACTTCATAAGCCCATACGAAGAAAGTTCACTCAACGCCGTGTGATTGTTAATGAAATTGATAAAATATGGTCTGCTGATTTGGTTGACATGCAATCGTTTTCAAAGTATAATAAAGGTACTAAATATTTGCTTACTGTTATTGATGTGTTTAGCAAATATGCTTGGGTTGCGCCAGTTCCAAATAAAACTGGTTTAGAAATTACTAAAGCGTTCAAACAAATAATCAGTACAGGAAGACAGTGTAAACTGTTGTGGGTTGATCAAGGTGTGGAGTTTTACAACAAGACGTTTAAGCAATTCCTTGATGATAATAATATCAAAATGTATCACACTTTTAATTTCGGAAAAGCTGTAGTAATTGAACGATTTAACAGAACATTAAAAGAGAGGATGTGGAAATATTTTACAGCTAACAGTACACATACATATTTAGACGTGCTTCAGACGATGGTTGATAAATACAATAATACAAAACATCGGAGTATTAAAATGACACCGATTGAGGCTAGTGATGAGAAAAATAAAGGAACAGTGTATTTCAACTTGTATGGAAAGATAAAAAGTAATCAAATTAAGCCAAAGTTTAAAATAGGGGATAATGTTAGAATCAGCAAATATAAAAGAACGTTTGAGAAACGTTATACCCCAAATTGGACTGAAGAAATATTTGTTGTTGATGAAATCCAAAACACAAATCCTGTGACATACAAAATAAAAGATTTAAACAACGAAAACATTGATGGCAGTTTTTATGAATTAGAGATGATAAAAGCAAAGCAAGAAATTTTCAGGATTGAAAAAGTAATACGACGTGATTATAAAAAGAAACAAGCATTAGTAAAATGGGTCGGTTATGATAATAGCTTTAATAGTTGGGTATCATTTCAGGACATTCAAAACATTAAGCAATAACAAGCGTGTGTTCGAAGCAGGTATTGGGTTCCAAAATGCGGACGCCGAATCCCCACCGAATTGGTTTCGGTTTCGGTTTCGGGGTCAAAGGTCATCGGAACATCTCCATCCGTTTAGTGACAAATATTTATTTTAATTAATATTTAGAAGTACTTTTACAAATATTAAAGCAAATGCCAACGCTATTATTACCAACACAACTAATTGATCAGATTGTACTGCAGCACAATGCTAATTAAAATTACTAACTATGATAATTTAAATTTATGCAAATTTGAAAACCCTTTTTAAAGTCAAGCGGTCGGTGGTATAGTATATATAGAAGATTGAGGTATAGTATGGTGAAAATACTAAGTGTTTGGTTGGCAGCATGGTCTATAAATAGACGTTTATATTATAAACGGTCATGTGACATTGTAAGGCAACATTCGGTTGTGTGATATGGTCTATAAATAGACGTTTATATTATAAACGGTCATGTGATATTGTAAGGCTATCTCGGAGCGAAATGAATTGTAAACGGTTGTGTGATATGGTCTATAAATAGACGTTTATATTATAAACGGTTATGTGACATTGTAACCTAAAGGGGAAATGAAATGCTAAGGCAACCTTGAAGCGAAATGAATTGTAAACGGTTGTGTGATATGGTCTATAAATAGACTTTTATATTATAAACGGTCATGTGACATTGTAAACGACTTCCCTTGAAAAAAAGAGTTATTTCCCTTGAAAAAAAGAGTTATTTCCCTTGAAAAAAGAGTTATTTCCCTTGAAAAAAGAGTTATTTCCCTTGAAAATTAGAATTACCTCCCCTAAAAGATCCCGGATTGATTAGTAGTATAGATACTGGGGGTATCAGGCGAGTTTCCCTGGGCGGGGTGCTTGAGAAAACTGTTGAAATATGTTGGTGTTGATTTAGGCGTAACTTACATTTAGATCTTGGTGATATAAATGAGAGTTACGTCTGAGTCCCCCCTGGCATATTTCACTAGATGTTCTCATTCCCCGCGAGGGGAAACTGGCCTGGTACCCCCAGTATCTATACTACTTTTGTTTCATTCTCTCGAACATTTTGCCTTATATTTCAGTTTGTGTAACCATCAAGTTCACTTAAGACCGGTCAAAAGTTCCTATATCTGTATCGGATGCAATGTGTGGAACAGGTCATAGATTCCTCCACTGTTGGTATTGTATGTAAAGTTCCACTTTTAACCTGTTATACAAGATAAGCCTACGCCACTCATCAGCTTTTCAACACATGGTGAATTTCGAAACTTTTTCGTGTGGAGTTTGGGGAATATATCCCTACAGTTCTTTGATGGGAGCCTGGACACTCCATGATGGGAGTGTCCGGGTGCCCATCCATATGGCGGGCGGCGAAGTTGTGAAAGGAAGGACATATAAGTTTCAGTTTAGTTTATTCAGCTCCTGTATACCCAGAGACTGAATTGTAATCTAAACATAACTTATATACAAATTTGCTGTCCGTACGAATTGCTAAAAAACATTTGAATTGATTGAATTCGGTGCGCTTGTAATTATGCTTGAATATCAACCGTGCTTTCAACACTTGCTTAAATGCTTATCAGAAAAGTTGCTTTCGTAATGAACAATTAATTTGGTGCACATGTATTTATGTCCTGAATATTGAAATATTCAATTTACTTTATTGCTTAATGCTTTCTACTGTAAGGGCTTGCCATAATGGTATTTTGTGCTTACCGGCAGCCCAATTGTTAAGCCCCATTGTTTATCAATCCATGCCACGAAATTCATAAATGTTGAAGTTTCGCTTTGAAAATTTGAGCCATTTCAGTCTATATTTAACATAAAGAGCTTGCAAAATTTTGCATCCTAAGTTTGCTCACATGCTTGCGCCAAACGCGTACTCTGTCAATAATGAAGCTTTGAAGGGATAACATTTGCTGTGTTACGTGTAGTTTAGTCTTTTTTTCTGAAACGGGAAGGTCTAATGTTGAATTAACAGTAGCATATTATACATGCAATATATAGCGGAAATTCCCGAGTTGTATGAGGCGCAATACGTGACTATAGGTTGTAAGATAAATATATACATTGTGTGTAAAATATATATATTGAATACTTATAGGTTATTTAACATGGTTCTGTACAATACGGAGATATATTTGGACGAGTACACAGCTGGAAAAGTCATATTGGACGAGCCGTTAGGCGAGTCCAATATGATTTTTTCCAGCTGTGTACGAGTCCAAATATATCCCGTATTGTACAGAACCATGTTAAGTAACCTTTTTATTCTATACCTTTATTTTAACCAATCATTTATAATTCGGATATAACTTTCGTTTGTTTCATGCTTTCAAGCAAGTCGCTATGAACATCGAAAGCACAATTGCATGTAGGTCTATGTATTTTATATATTGTGTTCGACATGGCTTACTCTCAAGCTTTATTTGCTTGAAAGAATGCCCATTTCTCCGTTGTCAACAGTGATTAAATACTACCGAAGGTCAGTTTCAAACAATGATATATTATGCTAGTTTTTTGTGTTTTTTTTTTGTTATAAAGGAAAATTAAATAAAAATATGTGCAATAGATAGGTTTTCATTACTTGACAACAATTTATGGTTAGGTAATGACAGAAGCCTGTCGGTTCTGATTTTTATTCGGACCTTTTCACGCGTTTCGGTCTTTATCATAGGTTTAACATGGAACCTGTGAAGCGTACAATACGAACAAAATACGGGATATTTTGTACGCGCGTGCGTCCCGATACGGAAATATATTGTACGGTCACATGACTCGAAAGAGCGTCTACGATTGGATGTATAAATTAGGTATAGAATAAAAACATATATCTTACTCCGAAAAAATATTGTCCCCAAAATGTATTGTGATTGCTCATAAAATCGGCCTCTGACAATAAATACTGAACAGGGGATCCCTTGGAAGCTACACACACAAATAAGAGAGAAAAGTTTCAGACTCGGATTTTCTTGAGTCTGCTCATAAGAGGTAATATAATATGCACCCCCCCCCCCCCCCCCCACCTACACATAGCACCGGCTTAAGCGGTATTCTATTATTTCAAAGCCCCCCTCCCCCCCCCCCCCCCCCCCCCCCCATTAACTAGCACCGGCTTAAGCGGTATTCTACTTCAACGCCATAAGACTAGGCTTGATCATCCCCAAAAAAGTGAATAATATCACTACAGATTCGTAGTCGGGTGACTTTGTACAGCTGCCAAATAGCACTATAAACCAACGCTGTAGTGTGAATGTCAATAAATACCGACACGCCTAATTAAAGTACCTATCCTGCCAACAACAGCCACATGTTACAACATATGTTCACCGTTCCTAAACCTACCGAAGACGGCATATATAACTGGCGTATCATTAGTTTCCAAACTCTATAGACACAATATACACGGCTTTAACTTGGCTGGTCAAACCCCAAAACTAGAGTGCTGAATTGAGTGTTGACAACTCATAATTGTTTTACGCTTTTTCAATCATGGGTATTTTGAGAACCTGAAAAAATCCTATACTTCCAGTCGGCCCATATATGTTATTATATAATCTGAACATCTGGATAGAGTTTTGACGGGTTTGTAGTGTCATTTTGCCGTTATTTGGCGAGTTGATTTCTTTAAGGGTGCAGTTTAAACTCAAACAGTATTCCGGAATCAGGCTGTAATTTAGAGCGTATTCCGGATTCCGTCTTCAATTTACCTGGTATTCTGAATTCAAGTTTGGAGGGGGTTACACCCTCATATGTTCGGTCATTGGTTTTCGCTGAAAAACACCCAGCAAGTAGTGTAGTACGGATTGTCTGCTAGTTAAATGATGTTGTACCGTACGTGTTAAATAGTCAGCCAAGAAATTCAGGTCTTGAAAGTATTCTCTACCAAAAAGTTCCTCCAATCAGAGATGGTTCTTCCTCATTTAACATCAAATAGCGTTGACCTTTTCCTGTTTCTGCTATTCTTTCTCTTTTACTGATCTTAACAGATAAGTGAAGGTCATATATGCTGTAAACGTGAACCACTGTATCAACAGTTTTGAGGACGACAAGAACACCTCCCTTGTAATTACAGTCACATCTTCAGACGAGCTGTGTTTTTTTGGCTGTATTGATTGTATAACTGGCATTCCATCTCTTATGTAACTACAGACTTTACTTCCATGCTTGTTAAGTCAGCCTGTTCAGTTCAGACTAGATGAACAAGAATCATTTCAATATTAACTTCTTCTTGATGTTCAACTATCGCTAACGCTCTTCTAAAGATGACTTCAGGACTCGCACATCGTGCGCGCTTTCATTACGGGATGAGTTATAAAACGCAACGAGATCTTTATGTCTGCTGTTCTGAGCAAGCGTGAGAGCCCCTGTGGTACTAGTTTCCTTCCAAGATAATATCAACTGTGCAAACAGCATATACTTCTGATCCTGCAAATAAATTTCGCAGTCTTTTTTTCTTCCCATATTTTGGTAAGATGCTTATGTAAACGCCAAGAAAGATATAATGAAAACGAAATTCTGCTAGACGCTGCCGCTTTATGTGATGAGATATTGCATATAGCTGCTAGTCCGTAGTCGGTATTGAAAGAGTTCTTGAGAACATGATCGTAAAAAAACTATATCATATCCCTAATACATATATAAGGAGCCTATTTTATTGCTGTTTGATAAACAGTTTGTCGTAACGCGAACAGGTCTCTCTTTGGGTTTCTCGTAATGTATTGTACCAACAAGTGACGACTTTACGTGATAGGTTACCTTAAATATAGATGTAATAATCCATTTGGCATCGTTTCACTGGATTACTGATATGCTACTCTAGCTATAGAAAGCGAGTATTTTTACAATTGATAGTGTTACAATTTACACCAGCAGTGTTGTCAGCAACCTCTATTATGAGGTCCGAATTCTCATATGTGTGAACCATATTATATAGCATATACGCCTTTCAGACTTTCTCTCAGCTGTTTTGCTAATATGTTTCTTGTTTGTTTATAACGTATGCAGAAGCCGTATAATTGTTACAAGCATATATCTCTCTCGATCCGAAATCGGTATACATTGTCATGGCAATACCGACCTGCAGTGGAGACAAAACATTCCTAAAAAAACAAAATGCGTTCCAAAATTGCCACCGCTCGCCTCAGATTCCATTCACTGATGCCTTTGCTTATTACACCGCACGTACATGTTGGTTCAACAAAGGTTAGCTGTTGAACTGGAAGAAAGGTACTTGATGAACTTTGATTATTGCCTTTTATACCGATTGGTTTAACTTTCTTCATAGTTGCCCGACTAATGGCTGCTGCTTGCAGTAGGATAATGTTATTACTTTGAAAAGGGCCCATGAGGACTGTGGATAAGTATCATGTTTCTTTTCAAGGTCTAAGCAAATGTCTACCCTTGATTTAAGTAAAGAGCAAGCATAACAGCATGCTTCACCATATTATCACTGCTCAAAACTGTGTTGGAGAATGGGTCTTTTTAGTGTGAATGTAAATTATGTCCCCATAATAAGAACTGAGTCTGTGTTGTAAACATTGCGCCTTGTATCTTTCGTCCACAGACACAGGTGGACATGAATTTAATAGCGCATGTAAGTTTTGTAATGCACACGCCTAATGATTATAAAATCGGTCTTCTATTTCTGATAGGAGAAACCTAAATGCGTTAACATGAATTGAGTCTGGTTCGTTAGAAGAGTCAGCATTCGTCCGAATACCGATAAACATATATTCGATCTACACCGAACATTCTACGAAAGACAGCACACTCAAGTTTTGCCGCATTTTGCAAATTAATGATGCAGACATTCGGCTGTTGAATCAGACGTCATGATTCATGTCATTGCATTCCTTTTCCGTATGTTTTCTTGCAGAAAATATATAATAAAACATTGTCTAATTTGTGGGATTGAATTGTGACCTAAAACATGTAAAAGAAACAGTAGTTTCAGATCAATGATGTCTGACTCTGCTGATATCAGATTCAGTGGAGTTGAATGCCTGGACAAATGAAAGAATGAAAGAGATCCGATATGGAGAAACGCATTTAGTGTGATATTTTACACAAACGTGTGTTCAATAAAGGAATCTCCAAACTCGACAACAATTATACTGAAAACGATGCCATCGTTTTTAGCACGGTGAACTTGTTCACCAAGCTATAGTTACCGTATTTTTTTACGAATCCTAACTACAGCCTCACTGATGAATCGACGCATTGCCTGAAAAAGAAGACCCATATTTTAACAGGTGTTTCTTCTTTTCTAGTGCGGATACAAATAAGGTAATGTCATTTAGAAATTTCAAATAATTTCCTCGATACATTGTTTAAGTTATATATTATTTATATAGCTATTTCATCTATTGTTTCATCGTTTAGCTGTGCGTTCTATAAATAGATCAATCATCATCATCACATGATCATCACGTGATCTTGCGCAAAAAATATTCATACGCTACATTGTTCTCCTAGGATAGTGATTGAGATTTGTAACCAGTTAATTTTTTTTTCTCTTGTTGCAACCCCATCAAACGCATATCTTCCATCTTTCTTGGATTTATATATTTAAGAAATATACATGGCCTTTATTGTCTTCATATAATATTTAATAGGTTTGGTCAGTAATGGTTATCGCATAAACTACTACCCTTTGTAAAATGTTGTTGCTGCCTATTCTCCGGAATAAGATTTCAGCTTATTTTGAAGTACGCTGTGTAATATTCTGAAGTCTTTACCTCCCTTGCTATGAAGTTAAAATAACTGTTTCGGTCGTAAAATAATCCTGAATACATTGCCGATCGTGTTGGCGAGACCGAATGCAAATCAACAAGATCTGACTGGGTATAAATCCCGAGTGACTATTTTAGACCGGGTCAATTCGGACACTCCGGTTTTAGAATAAATACCTTATAGGTCATTAACATTTGTGAAGGATTATTAGCTCAGTCGGGAGAGCGGCAGTCATAAAATTATGGATTATAAAGCGAGCGGGATTGGTTCGAATCTGAGCAGAACCCATTTTTTTTTATTCTAATTATATTTTCTTTATGTAAACAAGTTTTTTTTAATTCATGCCCAATGGTCTTAAAAGGGGTACATCAGAATTTTTCTAGAAACAGCGTAAATTATAAAATTGTTCCAGTTCACGATATAAAACACTATCAATCAAAATGTGAAGCTAGAACCATTTTGTTAATGTCTAAAGCTTCAGAACACCATATAGCTAGGGTGGACTAGCACGTAATATGCTAAAATTAACCCTGGTGCGTCACCTAGGATAGCACGTATTACTGTGCAGAATGAATTTCTTTGCAAATAAAAGATTTTATAGGGCTCATTATGTTTTGGTCATGTAGAATAAAATATTAATATTTGTCAATTTTAAATCGGACACCTATAAACCCCCATAAAAGGCCTGATGTACTCCCTTTTAGACTTAAGTCGGAAAACAAATTGTGTGTGTGTGTGTGTGTGTGTGTGTATGTGTGTGTGTGTGTGTGTGTGTGGAGAGTGGGGGGATTTTTTTAAAGATTTTTACGACTTTTATCTATGCGTCAATTTGGTAGAGGTAGAGGTAGACCTCATCTGTTTTGAAACAAACTCGTAGAGCCACAATCCTGCCGCGCGTTAGTGAGTAGCTGTCAAACAATATTTAATGTGCAAACGCGTAACAAGCGGGACTCGAACGTATGACTGTAGCATTGAGAGATATACATTACACAACAAGAGTAGATCTAAACGCAAATATGTTACCTTTTATTACAATTTTCAAATTACATGCAAAACTGATTGAATTATATTCTGTTAAGGCCAAAACACAACAAAGCAACACAAAAATGAAGGGGTAAAAGTTGTTGTGTCGAGGGTAAAAACGGCGATTCCTCCAATGTACAGGAGAGCATATACATATAATTGTAACATATAATACAAATTCAAAATTTAACATTAGCGAACGTTAACATATATCTATATATATATAATGGATCAAGACTATATACATACATCAATACATGTTGATTAAAGATTATTTTACAATTATACTATAGATGAGTTCAGAATTTGAGATAAATACTATTTATATGAATCATATTTTGCTATGTATTACCATATGCATGACTCTTGCCGAAACAAAACACAAGAAGACAAAATGGTGCAATATACTCATAACCTTATATATTAACATGTATCATATTTATGACTCTTGCCGAAACGAAACTCAAATGTAAAAATGGTACAGTTTACTCAGCTTAAATTAGTTAAACATGTATCATATTTATGAATCTTGCCGAAACGAAACTCAAGATGTAAAACATGTTACAGTTTACTCAGCTTAACTAAGTTCATGCCTACTCTCATAATTAATAATATAGACTTATTAAACATAGTAGAAACCACTATTGAAAATATTATTTCATTTTCTATAATAAAACACATAAAATCTAAAGTATTTATGTAGTAATGTATATCTACACAAAATAATTAAAGAATATTCCCAGCATTCAAAACGGAGTCGTAATATCGTCAGCTGCCTGCTGGCATTACTGAAAAAGACACTTAACCATTATGTATTTTAAATACACTTATAGTAATTAATTACACCTTCGTGACAATAAGCTGCATTACTATGTATAATTAAAAATAGTATGAACCATTTTTACAATAATAGCCAACATGTTATCAGTTTCAGATTCAATTGTCGAAAAGTGTTTGAATCCTGATAATAATATGCATATCTAATCTCGAGGACCTTTAAGAATAAACTCTTAGTATGATTTTAATCCAATATTTTGTATTAATGCATTCCACAGTTTTTGTCTCGCGAAGTCATTAACTGAACAGTAATGCATAATATGTAATAATAAGTTGTCTACTAACAAATTACACATTTTACACTTTTCAGAGCGACTAAAAGAGAATAGTTTTCCAAGTATTAATATTGCAGTATAGCAATGTTTCTTTAAATCAGGTCTTTCACTGCTTAATTTCCAAATATCACTTGGTTCCAAATTGTTAAATAAACAATAGCATGGTATTTCATTTAACTTAAGGCCTACTCGTGAGAGCCTTTGCTTTGATTCCAGATCGCACACCTTAATTTTCAAAATTTGTTTCAATGAGTACTTTGACGGAATATTCGACGTTGCTGCAAAACTCTCTAGTAAATAAAATATATTATATTTTTTAAGCAGTCTGTGTATATCTGGAATATAACCTAACACTTGGTTGTCATTATTCAAAAAACTCATCAACCTATTTATAAATATCTGCTTCGCGAGGTATTTATTTGGTAATCTACACAATTGACCAAAAAATTGTATTTTTTTAAAGTCAATTACGGTTTCAATTGGCGAAATTCCAAGAGCATTTAAAACTATATCAGTGCTTGTATATGTAGGCAGCTTTTGGATATATTTGACACAGAATCTGTGTGACCTCTCCAATTCTAATACATTGGAAGGAGAAAGCGAATTCCACAGTTCACAGCCATACAGCGCTTTTGATAACACGATTGTGTTGTAGATTGTCAAGGATGTTAACGGATTGAGCGCATGTGGTTGAATTCCGCTATTTATCAGACTTAAAAAGGTACCTCTTAATTTTGTATTGGACTCATGAATAGAGTCGTTTATGTCCATATATTTATCTATACGAATACCAAGATGAGTATAGAATTGGACTTCATTTATTATTTGGTTCGCACCAAGAGTCCATTGCCTGGTGTTACGATCAAATTCAGCCTGTGTTTCATTAAATACTATCACTGCACATATTTTAATATTGTAATCAATGCACAAATCATAGTTCACCAAGCTCTCAGTACCTTCGGTACTTTGATTTGTTTTTGTTTGCGGGCTGTTTCTCAAATCTTGATATTCCTGTTTTTGTGGCAACACAGAGGAATTCACCCGTTGGCTTTTGACAGATAATATCAGTTGAAAAAGCCTTTTTTATTTGTTAAGCGTAACTGTGAGTTTTCGTTAACTGTTCCATTATAGTGAGGCAATATTTTCTCAAATGTAAAGAAAATATCCAAATTTTCAGTTTAAACTGATTAATTGACCGAACAAAAAGTTTCATTTTACCAATTTATTCACTCGAAGAACGTCTTTATTTTAGTTCATAAAAACATTGTACAGCTAACTGGCCTCGCATGCATCATGTTTTGTTGTTTAATTACATTAATGAAAAAAATAGTTTAAACTGGCTATTATTTGGCCAATTTGGCTAACAGGTGCGTCAGTCTATTGTAATCAATGGACTGTATTCATGATATGGATAATTTAAAAAACGCTCACTGGCCGGGCAATATTTGAGATACGCAGACATTTTGAGGGTGTATGTCGCGAAATATGTCTGCTTGAGAGCGTTCTGTATCCCCCATCTCGCACACAACCACTTCATACAGGCTGTGTGAAGTTGGCTGTGAGATCGTAGATCGTAGATCGACATTCAATATTCAATGACGAGCTAGCTCTGAGATCGATATTCGGTTAAACTTGTAAGAAGGCATACTGAACACAGAGCTGGGTTTGGATTTCGAGCTGGCTCTGAGATCGATATTCGTTTTAAACGTACACCAAGGCATTATGAATGCAGAGCTGGGTTTGAATACAGAGATGGCTCTGAGATCGATATTCGGTTAAACTTATAAGAAGGCATACTGAATATAGAGCTGGGTTTGAATTTCGAGCTGGCTCTGAGATCGAAATTCGTTTTTAACGTGAACCAAGACATTTTGAATATCGAGCTGTGCTTGAATTTCGAGCTGGCTCTGAGATCGGTATTCATTTTAAACATACAACAAGTCATTTTGAATATCGAGCTGGGTTTGAATTTCGAGCTGGCTCTGAGATCGATATTCGTTGTAAACGTACACCAAGGCATTATGAATGCAGAGCTGGTTTGAATACAGAGACGGCTCTGAGATCGATATTCGTTATAAACATACACAAAGTCATTGTGAATGCAGGGCTGGGTTTGAATTTCGAGCTGGCTCTGAGATCGATATTCGTTTTTAACGTGAACCAAGTCATTTTGAATATCGAGCTGTGCTTGAATTTCGAACTGGCTCTGAGATCGGTATTCATTTTAAACATACAACAACGCATTTTGAATATCGAGCTGGGTTTGAATTTCGAGCCGGCTCTGAGATCGATATTCATTTAAAACAAAACCAAGCCATTTTGAAGATCGAGCCGGATTTGAATTTCGAGCTGGCTATGAAATCGATATTCGTTACAAGCATACAAGTCATTTTAAATGCAGAGCTGGGTTTGAATACAGAGCTGGCTCTGAGATCGATATTCGTTTTAAACGTACACCAAGGCATTATGAATGCAGAGCTGGGTTTGAATACCGAGATGACTCTGAGATCGATATTCGTTATAAACATACACCAAGTCATTTTGGATGCAGAGCTGTGTTTGAATGCAGAGCTGGCTCTGAGATCGATACTCGTTTTAAACATGAACCAAGTCAGTTTGAATACAGAGCTGGGTTTGAATTTCGAGCTGGCTCTGAGATCGATATTCGTTTTAAACGTATAACAAGGCATTTTGAATATCGAGCTGTGCTTGAATTTCGAGCTTTCTTTGAGATCGGTATTCATTTTAAACATACAACAACGCATTTTGAATATCGAGCTGGGTTTGAATTTCGAGCCTGCTCTTAGATCGATATTCGTTTAAAACATACACCAAGCCATTTTGAATATCGAGCTGGATTTGAATTTCGAGCTGGCTCTGAGATCGATATCGTTACAAACATACAAGTCATTTTGAATGCAGAGCTGGATTTGAATACAGAGCTGGCTCTGAGATCTATATCAGAGCCAGCTCGAAATTCAAGTACAACTCGATATTCAAAATGACTTGGTTCACGTTAAAAACGAATATCGATCTCAGAGCCAGCTCGAAATTTCAACCCAGCTCTGTATTCAAAATGCCTTGTTATGCGTTTAAAACGAATATCTATCTCAGAGCCAGCTCGAAATTCAAACCCAGCTCGATATTCAAAATGACTTGGTTCACGTTAAGAACGAATATCGATCTCAGAGCCAGCTCGAAATTCAAACCCAGCTCTGCATTCATAATGCCTTGGTGTACGTTTACAGCGAATATCGATCTCAGAGCCAGCTCGAAATTCAAACCCAGCTCTGTATTCAGTATGCCTTCTTATAAGTTTAACCGAATATCGATGTCAGAGCCATCTCTGTATTCAAACCCAGCTCTGCATTCATAATGCCTTGTTATGCGTTTAAAACGAATATCGATCTCAGAGCCAGCTCGAAATTCAAACCCAGCTCTGTATTCAAAATGCCTTGTTATGCGTTTAAGACGAATAACGATCTCAGAGCCAGCTCGAAATTCAAACTAAGCTCGATATTCAAAATGGTTTGTTATACGTTTAGAACGAATATCGATCTCAGAGCCAGCTCGAAATTCAAACCCAGCTCGATATTCAGTATGCCTTCTTAAGTTTAACCGAATATCGATCTCAGAGCCATCTCTGTATTCAAACCCAGCTCTGCATTCATAATGCCTTGGTGTACGTTTAAAACGAATATCGATCTCAGAGCCAGCTCGAAATCCAAACCAGCTCTGTATCAGTATGCCTTCTTATAAGTTTAACCGATTATCGATCTCAGAGCTAGCTCGACATTGAAAACCCAGCTCGATATTGAATGTCGATCTACGATCTACGATCTCACAGCCAACTTCATACAGCTCTTCATACACACATATTTTATACGGTTTTGTAGGTATCATGTATGTGCTTTCCAGTCATTTCGTAGATAAAACGTGCACATATCAGAAAGGGGTGGGAGGTTGGGGGGTCGGGGGGTGGTGGGGGCGGTTCTTATCTGCATGCGTGTCATTGGACATTTGTTTAAATCCGCGCCATTCTGTATATGAAACATTTATTTAATAGATTATTGTTTTAGTGAGTTTGCCGGGATGCGTCTGATTTATAATTTGATAACAAAAACATCCGTAAATAATAATTTTGCATGGGATGAGACATGCCGCTTTTTATAGGTATATAATGAGATGAGAAACAATAGTAATACTTTTTAATACAATGTAGGTAAACACTGTTACTGAAAACGTATACATTTGACGAGCATCTCTTTCCTTGTGTACACTATACTTTCTGAAATTCTATATCAGGTCATTTCATGTTTACTTCAAAATTTCAAGATTAGATTGAAACAATTAAATTCGCAGTTTTAATAGAGTGACATAATGCACATTTGTAGAGACTATGTATATTCTAAAGGAAGCACAGTAATTATATTACGAAATATACTGAAAGGAAAAAGAAACGCATAATCAAAAAAATGCCTATACTACACTATTATATACACCTAATTCCACGTAATATTCCAGATATATCTCAACGTGTTTTGTACAAAAAGGGGCTACAACTAATTACAGAAAGGACAACTCTGTCATGTAGTAGACCTTTTAATCAAAGTATGCTGTGTTACCCGAAATTCATAAATGTTGAAGTTTCGCTTGAAAAAGTCAAGCCATTTCAGTATTGTGTTTAATGTTAAGAGATTGCAACGTTTAAAGCCTAAGTTTGCTAACCTGCTTGAGCCAAATGCGCATTCTGTCGATAATGAAACTTTAAAAGTGGTAACCATTGTTGTGTTCGGTGCTGTTTAAACCTTCTTTCCGAAAGAACAGGCCTAATGTCGCACTGTACCATTCGATTAGCAGTAGCATATTAAACGTACAATATATAGCGGAAATACTCATTATGCTTTCTTTTTCTTTTCTGTATATATTACTATGTGCCACGCCACATTCATAAGTAACAGTCAGATTATTGCGGACGAGTGCATAGTACTTTTATGAAAATTGATAAATATAAACTGGACACATCTTTAAATAACGTCAATATGTGATTCAAATTATTAAAGATTCTCATCTGTTGATGTTTTATTTTCCAACTTTCATTAAAACTGAATAGCAGTTGTCAGATCATTAAAGACCGTCTTACAGGGAAAGAAGCCAGACATAGATCACGAAAAGCTGACAAATTGCAATTCAAATCAGCAGACAGTATCGTTGAATATAAATTCAAATTAGGGATACAAATGCATATATCACCTGTCAAATTAAAATGCATATCAGTAGACAGTATCCTTGAATATAAATCCAAATTAGTAATACAAATTCCTATATCACATTTAAATGAGAAAACCTGTAGTATTAACCCTCGCAATATGGAGTCCCTTTCGAAAATTCCGTTCGGTCCTGGGCTCGACCCTCTCGTGTTTGGGTATGGCAGCCTGTGCGTAGGCGTCCAAGTCTAGAGGCGTACACACTTACAGTTTGTAAGAGGGGTGGGGTGACGGCGACAGTTTTCAGAACCCCCAAAATTGTGTTTGCTTGACATCCAGCAACGGGCCCTAAAGGCGGGGTCTTCGGTGGTCTTCAAGCCAGTAATCCCAGTTTTGGTGGTGGCCACCAAATTCGAAGGTCTCCAGAGCCGCAGATACCCAGACGTGGCAACGATTCATCCCAATCGTATGGTCCAGGAATGCCTTAGTAGTATAGATACTGAGGGTACCAGCGCAATTTTCATAATCTCCTGTAAGGAGGAAATAAAGATAATGAATGAATGAGCCAAAAGCCCTGAAACATATTATTAATTACTTGAGCAAACCCACCCTAGGAAACTATCGCTGACACCCTCAGTATCTATACTACTCATCAATCCAGCTTATCATTTTAATAACATAATATTTTGTCCATTCAATTTAACTAAAAACCTTTGACATTATTGAGTACCACTTTTTAACGCATACATTATATTTTACTTGTATACTAATGTATCTTGTCCATTATTTAGTATGTATCTTTTATCATCATAAGCTGATAAACGTTTTTTATTTATTACAAAGCTACTTATGTTATGCTTTTGTGATCTAATAACGTTCATCCCATGATGAGTTTTAGTTGCCGTAAGCAAAATCTCTTTGTAATTATCATGCGTTATATTTCTTTTAACAACACACTAACACCCTTGCATGTTTTTGTACTAACTTCATTATCTAACATATACGAATATAGTTTACTTCGTAGTCCAACAAATTCAACAGTAGGTATACTACAAGTTTCATCTTTCATCTTGCCAATAACCTTTTTATTGTCATTAAAATGAAACTTACTTTTTAGATCATAATCGCAATTATCAAAGAGTTTTTTACTTTGTAAGAGTCCGCATACACATCTATTGTTTTTATTTCATATCACAAGAAATAGACCATGGGCTACTCAACGTTTCGGTACCAAGTCAGCTGGCACATTTTAAATGCTACCACCTTTTAGATACATATTTTTTTAATTTTAAATATCATTATCATTGCAATATTAGGGAGCTGAAGCTTCTGAAAGTTGTCTGTTATATTCATATAAATAAAAATAATATTTGAAATGATCAAAATGTATACAGCTTGCCATTTTGGGGGAAAATCAACAAAAAAGCATACAAATTGCTGATTTTTTTAATAATTATTTAAAACAATATTGACTCTTACAATTAAGCATTAAATCAAATTTATTTATCGTATGTCCGTCCAATCTTAGAATATGCTGCTATTGTTTGGGATGGCTGCAGCGAATATGAAAAAAATAAACTTGAAAAAATACAGTATGAAGCTGCACGTATTGTGACCGGTCTTACCCGTTCGGAATCTATTGTTAATTTAATGAATGAAATAGGATGGTTAACGTTATCAGAACGGCGTAAGTTCCAAAAACTTTCTGTTGTATATAAAATGAAAAACGGAACAGTGCCTGAATACCTGGCAAATCTACTGCCAAGAACCGTAGCGGAAGAAACTCCATATCCCCTCAGGAACGCAGAATATTTCTCGCAGACTTCAGTTAGAACCTCTATTTTTATGAATTCATTTATTCCATCAGCTATGAAACTCTGGAATGATTGACCTTTAGATATTAGAAATTCAGACTCATTAAACACATTCAAATGTCATCTTATGCGAATAATGTTTACTAATTCAAATGTTCCTAGTTTTTACTTTTCTGGTGTACGTTTTTTTTCTGTTATGCATGCTAGGATAAGAAATTCATGTAGTAATCTCAATAATGACCTTTTTCAAAATCATTTACGCGAATCGCCTCAATGCATTTGCGGTCAGGGTAATGAAGATGCAAATCATTTCTTCTTTGAATGTATGCAATTCAATGTTGAAAGGCTCGAACTTTTCCAGTCAACACGTTCGTTTCATCCTTTAAACTCAAATACATTATTGTTTGGAAGATTAGATCTTACAACACAAGAAAATGGTTTGATTTTTAATTCTGTTCAAAACTTTATTAGAGATAGTCATCGATTTACTTAAGTTTGCCATTACATTTTATCTGTCTAATCAACCCGAGCAATGATACATGTGTTGCATTATTCTTTCTTCCACTTCTACTTTTTCTTTAATTTTTTTTTTCTATTTTCTTATTATCTTAACATCTTCTACTACATATCATGTTGAAGTTAATCCAGTTTATTGATACGTGTTAATAGCAATTGTCTTTCATTATATTTGTTAAAACTACATTGTAGGGAAGGGCCGTAACTAATGTGGGTAGCACTTGTGGCCCGACCCGATTGCATTGTACTTGTACATATATGGCAATAAAATATGTTTAAATCAAACAATTAAACAAAATAGACGGGTTTAAAGTGTTTTCATTCATGTAAAGATGTCCTGAGATATAGGTAAAATTCTAAAGGATCAAATTTGAATCAAAATCACTAAAAACGGGATTACTTTTAAAAATATAATTCTCATTACAATATAAGGAAATTGAAAGTCCTTAAAGTTATCTGTTATATACATGTTTATGAAATTTTTTATTTGGAATGAATAAATATATAAATCTTGAAATTTTGAGGTGAAATCAACATACAACGATTAATGGAATAGTTCAAATTATGATTAAAATATAACAAAAAGAAGTCGTTATAGTATTTCTTTAATGTAAAGGTGTCATGAGCTACAGAAGAGACAGTCCTAAAGGATCAGGGATTTGAAAATGCCATTTCTTTTGGCCCAGAAAATCGAAATTTAAACCAAAACCACCGAAAAATGGACTATTTAAAATACAATTTTATTGCAATATAAGGGAGTTGAATGTTCTTAAAATAAACATTCTATTATATTAATGTACGTGGGAAAAATGTTTGGAATAATCAAAGTGGATACATCTTGACATTTTTGGAGAAAATCTACAAAAATATAGCATAAAATAAAAGAGTTTTTGGATATTTATTTATAACAGAACAAAGTATTTTTCAAAAATGTAAATAAAGATGTATTAAGGTTCAAACAAAATGTTCCGAAGTTACTTGAAAACTGCAATAAAGTTTACAAACATTTGAATATTTATTAAAAAATTCTTTTGAAATGTTCTTAAAATAAACGGTCTTTACCCTTTTCTTCTTATTTAGATAAAAAGGCACCCATTACATTTCGACTTAAATTTACCAATTTTGAATTATATCTTTCTTCTTGTTTCGATTTCGTAGGGTTGTATAATCGATAGACAGGTATTTAGAAGATATTTGACTCAAATAAGTCAATACTACCTTACTAATAAGAATCATCGAAGAATGGTATTTTTGTTTGATTGATTAACATTTAATCTTATTATTTACCTTATGATATGAGTGATGTATTTTAGATGTAAGTACACATATACACTGTCCACTCTGATCGAGAAACGTAAAACGTTTAATGCTTAGGTATTTTATTGATTTGCTCAAGGGTCTTCTTAGACTTATTGCGATATTGTTATATGCACATTTGTAAGGTTTATGGATGATGATCTCGAACCTCCATAGACCTATGACGAGGCAAATAAAATATCTTCTTCTTTTACTTCTTCTATGTTCGTGTATATGGAAAAAAAATGGGCGAACACACAAAAAAGACCTTAAAAAAACCTTAAAGAAAAAGAGAATTGCATGAATATCGTGTATTTGTAATCAAGAAATTGAAGACATTTTAAAACGATTTTGATAATTAAACTTAAACTCACAAATTGCATTCGTAAATGCCATTGTATTATTTCTTTTATTAATTTATTTTAATTGCCATATTTTAAAAATAAATATGGCAATTAACAGAACCGAGAGAAGTGATATTTCAGTTTTGGGTTGAGAAAAATGCAATTAAGAAGTAAACGTAGTTTTAAAGAAAACTCAGCCTGGAAAATAATATACGTCTCAAAGATACAGAAAGAGACAATCATGATATTACATATTTAACAGAATACTACGTTTTCATCTGCCGACTTTTGACGCATGTTCACATTCTGAATCTGGTATACATGCTACAACTAACTCCCCTGCATTCACACCATGTTACAATACAGGGAAGTCTATGCTTTCTGCAAGTACAGTGTAAAGTAAGTTTCGCATGATACTTTGATACAATTTCGAAATTATAAAGGAACAGATGCGTCATCTGGGTCACCTGTTATAAAAGGCCTTATAACAAAGTCAAAGGTGTACCATCTCTATTCTAAAGGTATGCAAGACTTTCCGAGGTCCTTGTTTGCACGTGGTGGTATGCACGCAAATGTTGTACTGCTGCTGCTGCTGCATATGTATGGGGAATATTGATCATCAATAGCTGACCAACGCTATAGGATGGACATACAACAAGCCGTTGTAATGAGACAATGGATTATTAATAACTGATATCCAGTTGATAATTATTCCAGGGTCTCATTACAAATTACTTGTTGTATGCCCATCCTACTGCGTTGTGTGTTGGATTGGTAAATCTCACCATCAGTTTTTACTATATACTGTGTGCCCATCCAGACAACCTGCTTTTTAAAATAACATTTTAACTACCGTCTTTTAAAACATGTCTTTCAGGATGCTCTGTCCTATTGCCTTAGCGGTATCCAGATTATACTTTTCTTCCAGGAGTCATATACTCAAACTACTTTTTAAATCAGTTGTTTTCATTTAAGAATGATTTTCTTACTCCCAAGAACTGAGGCAAAGACTGCTGTGCTAGTCTCTCAAACCTCCTTGCAACATTGCCTTTGTATATACCTTTTGTTAACTTGCATCATGTGTAACACTCATTAGCTGCTGTATATTTAAGGATTATTGATCTACCATCTTTATATAAAAATTGAGATATAGGGTCCTATAGAAACCACAGCGTCCGAACGCAATGGCATCGTAGGTCCGCACTGTACTGCAAACAAGGACTTGATAATACAATTAAAGAGACAAAAAACAACAGAAAGGGTGGTGAAGACAGGGTTACCGACTTGTGCGACTGTAGCATATCACAACCCTCATGTTATGGAGATGTGGTCTATAAACTTTGAAAGTTAAAGGGGTCTGACGGGTTTCCTGACCGCTTTACAAATTTAATCAGGAAGTTCTTCGGAAAAGGATATAACCCTTTTGTTTTACAGCGCACTGCATGTTTAGTGAATGACCCATCTACAGTCAGCCATTACGCTTCACTTTTCACTTGTGCGATGACTGGACTACCTCTTGGGACTCTATGATTGTACCTACTGAAACCCCAACTAAGTGAGGTGGGTGCATGAGCTTTCGTCCCTCGGGTTTTCTGGTCGTACCCTAGATTGGTTTTCTCTTTATCTGCAACTACTATGGTTGTTCAGTACGATTCTGGATACATCCTGAGATGTTTATTATTTTGTATGTATATCTTGAGTTAGTTTCTCTGGATGTGGACTTTATTGTTAGAGATTTCCTTTTGATGGGATGTAGTTTTGTTTACACTGTCTTGTCTATTTGGGCACTGAAGACAGGACAATAGCGAGGATTATGCGCATATAAAATATATTCAAGCTAACCTGTTGCCTACTGGACGTTCCAAATCGGTAACCCTGTCTTCACCACCTTTCTGTTGTTTTTTGTCTCTTTCATTGTAATTTCAAGTCCTTGTTTGCAGTCCAGTGCGGACCTACGATGCCACCTACGTTCGGACGCTGTGGTTTCTATAGGACCCTATATATCATTTTGCCAGCTTGAGTGGTACAAATATGTCAACATGGGGGTAGCAGCCCACGGCCTAAAATCAGTGTAGGGAAATACTAATTTAGCCTTTTTATCATATTTTTAGCCTGACTATTCGAAGAATAAGAGAGCTTATGTAATCACCCCGGCGTCGGCGTTGGCGTTGGCTTCTGCGTCGGCGTCACACATCAGGGTTTGCGTGTAAGCTGTGTTTACAAGTCTATATCTCCTACACTTCTTATTCTAGCACAACCAAATTTGGCCATGGGCTTCCATATAGCATTATCTTAAGGGCTGCATAAGCAATTTCGGTTCCTGTAACCTCTGGGCTCCTATGGAACCCAAATTATGATAGCCCATAAAATGTGTCCCATTTCACATCAAATTTTGCGTATAAGCTGTGTTTACAAGTATATATCTCTTACAATTCTTACCCTAGCACAACCAAATGTGGCCTTTAGCTTTTTTAAAGCATTATCTTAAGGGCTGTTTAAGTAATTTGGGTTCCTGTAACCCATGGGCTTCCATGGAAGCCAAATTCTGATAGCCCTTAAAATGTGTCGGTTTCACATCAAATCTTGCGTGTAAGCTGTGTTTACAGGTCTATATCTCTTACATTTCTTGTCCTAGCTGAACTAAATTTTGGAATTGGTTTCCTTATAGTATGATGTAAAGGGCTGGGTAAGTAATTTTGTCTTCTGCAAATTCTGGTCTCCCATGGAACTCAAATTGTGATGGCCCATAAAATGTGCAATAAAGGCAGATCTAGGTTTGCATGTAAGCATGTATATATCTATAATTTTGGTTTGGGATTTCTTATAGCATTATTAATCTTATTCATACTTCACCCATATTGGGGCATGGACTCCCTCCTCCCCCAACCCGCCCTCACCCGCCCTCATTCCCACCCACGCCCCTCCACACCTTTTTTTTAACTTTTTTTTTACATATTTCTGTGTTGTTTTAGTCAATTCTTACACATATATGTTGCTACCCCTCCACCCCCGCCTCTCACCCCCACCCACCCCGCCTCTCACCCCACTACGCCCCCCACTAGAAACTATTTTATTTATTTTTTACATATTTCTATGTTGCTTTTGTCAATTCTTACACATGTCGCCCCTCCGCCACCCGACGCACCCCCTCCCCACCTACCCCCACCACACACTCTAATCTAGAATATTTTTATTTAACTTTTATTTTTTTACATATTTCTGTGTTGTTTTGGTCAATTCTTACACATAGCTTCTTACACATGTTGCTCCCTCCCTCCCCCCAACCCCCCCCCCTCCCCCCCCCACACACACACTTGAAACTTTTTTTTATTTTTTAACATATTTATGTGTTGTTTTGGTCAATTCTTACATATAGCTATGTTGCAAAGCCCGACCCCCCCCCCCCCCCCACCCCCACCCGACCCCCACGCTCGGAACTGGAATATTTATATTTAATGTTTATTGTTTTTTTACATATATCTGTGTTGTTTTTCTTACACATTGGTTCTTTCACATATATGTTGCCTCTCCACCCCACTCCCTGCCTCTCCACCCCCCACTTGAAACTCGAATTTTTATTTACATATTTCTGTGTTGTTTTTGTCAATTCTTACACATAGCTATCTTGCTCCCCCTCCCACTCTCCCCAACTCGAAATATTTTTATTTTTATTTTGTTTTACCATAGTTCTGTGTTGTTTTGGTCAATTTTTACATAGCTTCTTACACATATTGCCCTCCCCACCCGCCGCCTCTCCCCCATCCCCACTCAAAACTCGATTTTTGTGTTGTTTTGGTGAATTCTTACATACCTTCTTACACATTTATGTTGCCCTCACCACCCCACCCCCGCCTCTCAAACACCCCACCCCCGCCTCTCAAACACCCCACCCCCACTCAAAACTCGATTTTTTTTACATATTTCTGTGCAGTTTTGGTCAATTCTTACACATAGCAATGTTGCGCCCCCAACACCACCACCCATTGTTTTAGCCTTGTTTCCTGATGGTATATACTAGCTATATAATTTATTATTCTCTGAAAAATCGAATAGTCGAGCTGCGCTGTTCTCCGACAGCTCTTGTTTTTAATATAGTTGTAATGAAAATCATACATCAAATATTTTGACAAGTCTAAAATACACATGCCAACATAACAAGGACGATTTAAAACTAATCGTTCTTTTATCCCGTTTATTGCAAATATTTTTTTATAAAACATTTTACAAAAAATAAATGATGGTCTTGATGCATATTGTAAAAGGACCTCCTCGTTGTGAGTTAATTTAACATTAATTATTTGTTCCAAATTTTCCATAGTTTTACCAAAAACTGAATTGTTCATTAGTTTGAAAAAAATCATTTTCTAAAGCATTTTTACCATCTGTTCTCTTAGCAGAATTAAAGTCTATGTATATTTTTAACCACTCTGATTCGGCAAACTGTAGTATTCGGTGTTTTTTCTTAACCTTTAATCCAAGCTTTTTATACAATTCTAAGTTTCTAAAATGCACGACATATTTTTCTTTATTTTTTAACGTCGTAACAAGTTTATTAACATTGCAAGGTCCCAATTTAAACTTTTGTTTTACATTTTTTACAGTAGTCTAACAACCACTTATCTTTTATATTTAAACTTGCCGAGTCATGCAGTTTTTAGCATATTCAAAATCACATTCAACAATATAATTTGATTTTTCTTCTTCGATCTTATTAACACACTTAAAGTTACCAGTAGGCTAAGCTTGGCATATAGCCCACCCATACAAGTTATTAGCATCAAGATATAGTATGTACGTGCTTTCTTTTTTCTTGTCATTGTTTTTCATATATTTATTGTTAGCTTTTGAATATCTGTTTGCAATATAAATCGTACCGCCTCTTAATCCTTTTTCTACGAACAAATATTGACCAATATCAGTGATTAAGTCAAGCTTAATTCCTGTCATTTTTAAACATGCATCCCAGGCTAAACCTGGACTACTAAAGTAATGGCAAGGATCTAATTTGTAATACTCGATACACATTTTTAAAAACTTCTGCAAGCAGCAAATCATGATATTCTCCCACATTTTTAATCTTGAATGTTTTTCATGTTTCTTTAGCATGATCATAATCTGCATCTGAAATGTGCTCGTCATTTAATTGAGTTAATTGAGAATAAAAGTTATTTTTACCGAGTAATTTAGTTTCCTTAAAACGTTCAAAACTGTTCATGTAATCATAGGATAAACACCTTTTCTTTTTATTATTTCTAGCTTATTATCAAAGTATTCTTGCGAGGTGTATTGAAAGGAGGGGATGTTTTTACTAAATGTTCTAATGATTGAGACATAAACTGAAAACTGTCAATAAACACCAGACTGTTTCCTAACATAAAAGCCATGTACTTGTACATGTTATTTGGTATAACATTTATTGTTTTTTAAACTTTCCAATGTGTTGCATTATAAAGTGAGAATCATATCCTCTCAATTTATGAAACACAACAGGTCTTTTTTTAGTCAACCTGCAATTAATATTACACGTGTTGTGAGCACTTCCTCTGTACTTTCCAGTTATATGGCAATGATCTATAACTTTTCTAATAGAATTTTCATATTCTGTTGTACGATTGGCATCATCCTTTTTAAGAACGGTTGCAACGCCATTACTACAAATGTGACATGATTTAGATTTTTGGAATTTATCTTCTTTTTCCAACGACATCACCAAACCTTTTTTAAAATTTGTATTCATAGTTTTCTTGCACCACTTTTCTTCTTCTATCCTTTTTTTCTAAAAACTTGTAAACAATTTGGTCCTCTGTACATTACAGCTGGTTTTGAATATTGATCATTGTAACAACAAGCAACCTTATATCCATAACCGCAATCAGTATGTTGCTGGTATGCTTCCGTGTATGACTTTTTAGGATTGTTTGGTGCTGAAGAAATACTTTCGGTTAATGCCTCAAAATCAGCATATATAACAAACGGAACCATTAGCTGCCTGTCGTAGTTTTTAAAATAAACCTTTTCATCATCTTTTGGCATTTTTATTGCTTGTTTACCGTTAAGTAAAAAACAATCAGGCTCGTGCTTTTTTAGTACCCTTTCTAATGTAAAGCCCTGCAAGCATGTTTTACAAAACCATTTTTTATTTGAATGTAATGTTTGATTAAACATTAACCTGTTAAAATCTTTTATCCATACATAATGATTTTTTTCTTGTTTAGTAATCAAAAGCATATCACACGATTATTGTGCTTTATATTTTGATATGCGCAAAGGGTATACTTGATTATCTTCATATCCAAATATGTTAAAACAAATGTTGTTTTGTTTTTCTATATTTGGGATTTGTTGTATTATAACAGGATCAAGATCACCAATATGATTTGTGTACTTTGTTTTCTTTGAGGGTCTTTTTTAACAGGAAATTTACAAGCTAAATGGCACCATCTAAAGCATTTGTCATCTTCATTTTTTATATTTATTAACAAATTAAAAAGTTATTTTGGTAAATCTAAATAAGAACTACCTCGCAAGGGTGTGTACTTTATTCGAGTTATGTAGTGTGCATCTAATACCTCAATTTGGCAACCACTTCCCATTACTGTTATTCATTCGATCTTTGGAGATCGCTGAGCCCGATACTTATATTTAGTGATCGGTGGTACAATTTCAATTTCTTTCGTTTTCTTACTTAATTTTCGATTCGGTGGTTCCACTACTCCGGCCGATAAAAGGCTCTGGGTATTGTTTAACCACTCATAGGATGTGTTGTCTGCTTTTTAATTTAGTCTTTTGGCTGTTACTTGTGATACGCAAGCTTCATAATCGCTGCTCCCAACTAAATTCCTTTTTGTTTGTTTCGCTCTTCGGGGCATATAATTGTATTAGATCCTGGGACCACACGCCGCTGGATATAGGGGATGAAATAAAGATAAAAATATTGCTATATCCACCGCCATATGCTTGCCATCTTCGGGATGGTTAAAATTATGTACTTTTGATTTTTATGAATATTGAGTTCTGCTCAACCCGGGGCTAGAGGGCGTGAGCGGTAGCTAGCATAGTTCACTACTGCTCACGAACAGTCTCAATCAAACCGAGACTGCAATATTTCGTATGTGTCGTGCTTGGCCGTTTCCAAAGGTCCATTATCATACTTTTTTTTGAAGCCAATTTCCAACTGTGGTTACAATTTAGTTACGTCCTTTATCCAGCGCTTCAATACTATTATGTTCGAATAATATTGTCGCATCTTTGGAATTGAAATAAGCTGTTTTGTATGTGGTTGTAGCACCTGTTTCTTTGTTTCCCGCTGATGTCTTTTTTAATGTATGTTTCACATCAGCACTTAATTTAAAGCCACTGTGCTAGTTCCTTTTAAGAAATTTTAAAACTGCCGGCTGTGCTTTTTGCAGCTGGGTAAGCGGATCATTACTCACGACTTCTACTTTAAAATCCTTGCTATATTGTTTTGGGGATTTTTTAATTTTTTGGATACTCATTATGTAATATCAAATAGATATTTCTTTTAAGTCTACATTTAATTTAACTGGCATAAACAATAATAAAAATTCCTCGATCTAACAAAATGCCGTAGTAAAGAATAAAATAATCCTCATTTACAAAACCGCAAGTTGCTGATGAAACCTGTTTATATCTGTCTTTTTTATTTTCCATGGTAATTTAAGTTGTTGCGCCATGGTTTTTATTTTTTCAGACAGATCTTTAAAGGTTGCACAAACTATTAATTCTTTGTCAAGTTTATTCATATTTTCAAAGTTAACTATTTCAGCATACATTATTTGATTTTCCTTGAAGTTTTTTAATTTTCTTTGCTACATGTTCCATTTATAATATAAAATATGTATTTTTAAGTCTATATTTATTTTACTTACAAAAATAATGCTATATTATAATATAATGAATTGCAAATATTGTAAAAGAGTTTTGAATATTATTGATTTTCCCGAAGTGTGTTTAGATTGTATCTTATGTTATGTAATGAATGAAAAGAAGCTCTGCAAATATTGTGTTAGAACCAATCTTTGCTACAAGTTGGACTCACAACGGTTAAAATCTCATCGCAGGTTATAATTACAATCAAAAGAAAGGTATTTATCACACAAAATATCATTTAGATAAACATTTTATGAAATATAATATATCTCCTGCGGACAGAAAAACTACTTGAAGAGTTGTTTTACAAAATTGTAAAGATTTTGGATAAAATAGAGGGTCGAAAAAGTTCAATCAAATTTGAATACATTTTTCAGAAAATATTTAAAATATTAAAAATATAAAAAGAAACAACACCGATTAAAACAAAATCTACTAGAGAAAAAGTATTTTTTTTCTGCTACTCTTGTTTTATTCACTAAAACAGCAACTAATGGAGGAACTGCGCCAACTACAGCCACGAAAACAGGAATTGCTGGAACTAATGCTAGAACAGCACCACAACCAATTATTCCACTGGCAATCTGTAATGTTGTGTTTATACTATCACACAATTTATAACTGCGTCTGCAGCCACAAGTCGTGTCAGTGATCAATTAATTCTTCTTTAGTTTTCATGTATAATTATAGTTAGACAATAATTTAATCAAAATATTTAGAAAATAGTTGTTCATGTTCTCCGGATGATATTTTACCTATTTTTTAATAATTCATCAATTATGCTAACACCTTTATTTGTTAGCTGTGGACTATTATTTCCTGATTCGATACTTCCACATACTAACTTCGGATCATTAACTAAATCATCAGGAATGTTGTAATATTCAACATCAACACAACCTCCTAAACTCTTTATGAATTGGTAAACCAGATAATTCTGTTAGGTTTTTAAAGCATTTTGAGACAGCTTTGAATACGCTTTTTTATTATTATAACGTTTTGTTGTCAAGTCCAAAATCACAAAATACTTTTAGGTCTAGCACAACTGCTTTTCCTTATTTGACAATAAGTTTGTGATGACCAACAAGCTTAGGTAAATCAATTTGTAACAATTCATAGTGGCCATCTTTGTCGACTTTGTATGAATTTTTATTTTGTTGTAATCCTTTCCCTGAAACGTTTTTTCCAGATGAAATGACTTTGCTTAACGAAATTATATCATTAATCCTACTTCTATAATCTACCAAAGCTTGTGAGTCGATTTTTAGAGCTAACCTATCTAGCTCATATGCTGCTTTTTTGTTAGATCTGTTTCCTTTTTTATCTGCTTAGATAAGGTACCCCTGTCTTGTCCAATTGTATCAATTTTATTAGAAACATCTGCAAGCAAGGCTTCAAAAATATAATCACCATTGGATACTGCATCTCCGATTAATTTCATTGGTAATGGATAGTTATATGCTTTTATGACGACTTTATTAATACGACATAAAACTCACAGTCGAATTTTACTGTACGAGTCTCCTCGTCAAATATCTTGGGTAGTCCTTGATACATTTGCTTTTCTTGTACTTCCTTGCCTATTGCTGCTGGAAGAGTGGCTAATTGCTGACTTATTTCCGGAGGAGAAGCTAACTGCTCGATTAACTGTTCTGTCTGGATGTTTATTTCCCTAGTTACCGGTTTAAATACTTCTTTGTATAAATCACGACTAGCTCCTTTTTCTAGTCTTTTTTGAGTAACTTTATTTTCGTATTCTTTAACAAGTTCACTTGATTTTTGCTTTTAATCTGCTATTTTTTTCCATTTTAACAAAGACATGTATAATGTAATGTTAGATTATAATAAGATAAATTAGGATCAGTTAAGATAAGTTAAATCATATTAAGCACCAACTTTTACTTATTTTTGATTTGCTCTTTTGGTTGTTTGTTTAGCCGGGGGCTTAGCCGGTGGTTTTGTTTTCTTCTTTTTGTTCTTATGTTCGTTTCTGATTGCTTTCATTTTAGCTATTATATCCGGAGTTAGGTCTTCAAAAATTTCTTTGGCTTGGGGTTTGGTTGTTTTTTTAGCCGGTGGCTTGGCTGCTTTTTTAGCTGGTGGTTTATTTTCTATTGCAGCAATATTATCTCTAGCCCTAAGTCTGTCGTATAGCTGTGTTACTTCCTTCTCTTTTTTTTTTCTTTTTTTAATCGCTTATTGGCTACTTCACGTACTATGTTTAACCCTGCAAGATACATTTTATTAGGATGTTTTTCTACAGTTGAGAGACTACCTGGAATTTTTGAAAAACTAAATGCAAATCGGGTTGGTGTTCTTCTCAAAGCAGGCGGTTTTGCTTCTTTTGGTTTTTGCACATTGTGGAGTACTTTAATCAAACCATAATATCTCACTTGATTAGTTTTGAAACATTCTTTTTCTGTTCCGAGTCTTTTACCATACGGATTGTTGTCGCTATTCCACAATATATTCTAGATATGAAACTTTATGCCAGGTTGCTGTTTTAGGATGCTTGTATGCGGTAATTCAGGTTCTGGCAAGACAAACTCATTAGTTCACATTTTATTCAAACCTTTAGTGTATTAAGACAAGATTTACTTGTTTGCTAAAATCTTGGAACAGTCAAAGTATCAGGTTTTGTCACAAAAAATTGAAAAAAATAGCAAATAAGAATAAAGCAGTCGATGACATATTAGAATGTTCAAATGATGAAAATATCCCTGTGGATACTTTAGGTTCAGATACTCAGAAGATAGCTATATTTGATGATTATGTTTGCGAGCGTAACCAAAACGATATTATTAATTATTTAATCCAGGGAAGACACAACAATTGTTGTGTAATTTATTTAACTCAATCTTACTACAAAACTCCCGAAGACATCCACCTAAATTGTTCTCATTACATCTTCTTCGCAGCTCCAAGTATAAACGAAACAAACATGCTTTCTAGAGAACAAGACGGAAGTAAAGATCATTACAAAAAAGCAACTGACAAACAGTATGACTTTTTATATCTTGATCGTCCGAGGAAGTTTGTAAAGCGTAACTTCAATGGCGAAATATAATCTAATCATATTATATATAATGGGACTTTTTAATGATCTTGGCGAGGAAGTTAGTACTTGTAGTGTTAATATTACAAATTGTTGTATTGTGCTGTCTGAGTATGTTAAACAAAAAACATTTGGTTAATTATCTTTACGAGGGTAAAAACCAGGAACACTTTTTAAAATGTAATCTTAACATGGATAATAATAAAATTACCAATGGTGGCAATCCAGACAAAGCAGATGATGCAGCAACAAAGCAATTTACTATTAGAAGAATAACAAAGGTCATACGTGATTTTAATATAGATAAAATTCCAGAGATGATGACATTTTTTACAACAGGTGTTGATGATAAACTTAGTCAAATAAAGTTACAAGCAAACCGTGAGAAAATGATTGAAATTAAAAACGGTTTAGAAGATGAAATAAAACTTTTGGGTGATACTTTAAAAGAGTTAGAAAAGAAAGATGTTGGATTGGAAGAGACTGATCTCCATAAAAAGTTAGGTGAACAAATACAAGTTGGTGTTGAAAGTATTAATGAGCGAACTAAAGAAATCAATAAACAAATGGTTGACACTAATGAACTTGAAGCTGCTATTGCTGATGTTTCAAAGCAAATGAGAACTGCTTTTGCTACCGAAATAACTCAAATTAAAATATCAAATGAACAGATAAACACAAACGTTGCCGATATCAACAAAGAATTTGAAGATACCAAAAAGAAAATGGTTGACAGCAAGACGCTAGAGGCTGCCCTGAACAAACTGGTTGGCACTAGTAAACTAGAAACTGCTATTGATGATTTTTTAAAGCGATTGAAAGCTGCCCAGGATAAAAGAAGCAAAACTTTTGATAATGAAATCGCTTTTCATAAAGAGCATAATCAAAAGTCTGATAGTCGGCATACAGCACTTCTTGGTATAATTGATGAGTTTAAAGTAAAAGTAGAACATGTAAGTCGGATTATAATGTTTGAATATCCAATAGACGGAATAAACATTATGAATGACGACAGTCAGAGTTATGTATCGTACCGGAACAAAACATTTGTAACTATTTTCTCGATACTTTTGCTCTTGTAACAAATCCATTTATAAATACTGAAGAATATTTTACTATAAGTGATAGAGTCAAATATGCTAATGATGGTCCTGGTGTATTTAGAATTTATAAATCCGGGCGTTATATAATCAAAATAAATTTTATTTATACAGAGGGAAATGTAGAGACTTTTATTTTAAATATTTCTGCTCGTATTAAGCAGTTATATCCTAAAATAGAAAATGGTAAACGAATACTAAAAGCAACAGTTGAATGATATATTAAAGAAAAAAGAACCACTTCTTTCAGTATGACCATAACAGATGACACTACACAAGATTTCAATTTGGAAAAATCAAGTTTTAAACTGTTTTATTTAGGCATTTAATATTGTCTACTTATATGTATAATGGAACAAAAAATTGTATTATCATCAGTAAAAGCTTCAATAGATAATAGCTGAAATACACCAAGTAATTTTACAACTGTATTTGACAGGCCATTTATATTAGAACACAACAAACAGTATGGCATTGGACTTGATAAGATTAATTCTTTTACTTACTCATGGTATAATATTAGTGAGAATTTTAATGATTACATTTATGCTGATATCGATAGTTAAATAAAAGAAACATTGACTGGAAACGGTGATTTAGCTTCTGACTCGCCTGTCCCAATAAGAATTGAGTTTGATTTGTCAAGTTTTAGTTAACATCCATAATAATTTCATGCTTTATTTAAGAGAATCAAACTTTCACACTGACCTTACGAGGTCATATCCGTATAAAGATGAACCGATAAGAGTTGGGTACTGCGAAGTAAACAAAAGGATCATTAACAGTATCAATATTCGGACGCTGTCGTTTCTATAGGACCCTATATCTCATTTTTGCATTTACAACTGTGTCACTTGTGCAGTGTGGCAGTGGTAACACATCTCCCCGTGCATGTTATCAATTTTGTTATTTTCACTCATCCTATAGAGATGGCGACGTTCGACGTTTTTTAGCGTGGTTTTGCGCTGTACTTTAAACACTTATAAAAACATGAGTCGTATATTAAGAACAACAAAAGTTATTCTTTCTCCTCTTAAACTTCACTCTGTGTCTACTGTTTATCTTCACCAGGGAAATTCTAATATTTTTACAAGTAAAATATCGATCAACTTATCGCATATATCTTCATTCGGCATCTACCGTTCATATTTCTGGCACTAATTCTATATTCAGAAATACTACTTCTGTTAAATTAACACCACTTAATTGGGCGCTGAAGACAGGATAATAGCGAGGATTTTGCGCATATAAAATCGATTCAAGCTAACCAGTAGGCCTTATTGCCTACTGACCGTTCCAAGTCGGTAACCCTGTCTTCACCACCCTTTCTGTTGTTTTTTTTGTCTCTTTCATTGTAGTTTCAAGTCCTTGTTTGCAGTACAGTGCCGACCTACGATGCCACCTACGTTCGGACGCTGTGGTTTCTATAGGACCCTATATATCATTTTACATAACCGATTTCTCTGGTAACATTATTAATCTTAATGGAGTTCATACATCATTTCGACTTGTTTTAAAAGAATTAATGTAATATGAGTTATAGGACAGGTTTCTACATCACAGATGTGTCATTTCTCTAATTAACTGCAACTTTTTTTTTACAAAAGATTTCTTTGGAATATTATGTGCAATTACGTGTGCAGTATATACAATATATAGCGGAAATTCCCGTGTTGCGTTTCTTTTGCGTTTCAGTATAAACTCTAGTTGACCGATTAACTGGAGCTGGTATATTAGACATTTTTTAAAAAGTTGGATCAAAAATATTTAGTGAGTCTGTAAAAACAGCAGGTAAAATGCATTAGAAACTGCAGTTAAACAAATCATAGAAGGTGGTTCTAAAAAACTTGAAGTAGGTAAAATGGCTGCTGATAAATTAGTTTCAGTTATAAAACCGAAACCAAAAGGTGAAATAATTTTAAAAGAACATACACGAGATGTAGAAGAAGATATTACTAAAGTTGTAGCTGAAAATATAACTGAAGAAGATATAAATAAAAGAATTAATAGATAACTTTCCGGAAGGGGAATCAAAAGTACAAATGTTAGTACAAGAATTAAACGATTAATTAATAAAAAATAATCTTATTAATAGTATATATAGATGTTTCGAAGTGAAAAATATAATACCCGATACGAACATGTACCTATTCAGTTAGATACTCCTAAAGTACAACCAGGAAATGCTACCAGGCAAATGAAAAGTGGTTATCAGTTTACACTAAATGATAGAGTTCTCACTTTGATTGGTATAATGCATATTTTGAAATTAGTTTTTAAGTAAACAAGCTTGCTGACGGAGCTGCTTTCGCAGACGCTGACAGAATTGCTTCACTGATTGATCAAATGCGAGTAAAACAAAATGGAAAAATAGTTTACGACGGTAATAATCTTCATAGATTTGTTAATGTCAAAAGTTTGCTTAGAATTTCTGACGATTATGTAGATTCAACCGGAACAAACGAATACTTTTATTTAGACAATACAACTCTAGCAGAACATCGAGATGTTCAAGCTGGTTATAATATAGGGTTTACTGCTCGCCATCTTTTAATCATAGCTAATAAAAAAGTTGACTCTATGATTCCATTGAACACATATTCATTTTTCGAAGGTTAAGAAATAAACATGCTTTCTCCTAATCAGATTCAAATTAGCTTGCAACTGACAGCTGATGATGCGCTATTTTTTAAATCAAGTGGCGATGATGGCCGAGTAGTTATTAATAAATTAGTTTTGCGGATACCTAAAATGATATTTAATTCTGATGGTTTAAGTTATGTATTGGCAAATCACATGACATCAACAAGATGGACTTACCTTCATGAAATGATACAAGAAAGCGGAAGTCTGAAGCAACTGAATCCGTATTTAAAATAACGGCTGGTGTTAAAAATCCCAAACATGTGTTTGTGTATTTGCAAAGGTCCGACAGGAGTTCTTCTCAAACACAAAATCCTCATCTTTTAGATACTTTTAGACTAAATTCTGCTAATTCTAATTGCTATTTACAATCAGTTAGATTGGAATTTGGAAACGGAACTTATTATCCAGAAACTAAATACAGTTATGATAATTATATAAGAATATTTAGAGATGTTATTAATTATTCTTACAAACAAAATGATAAAACCAGTGGAACTTTACTCAATGTAAGTAATTTTAAAAATCTCTACGGAATGATATATTTCGATTAAAGTTACCTAAGTAATGAAGTCAGTGTTGATCCAAAACAACTAAGTTTGAGATATAAAATAAATATACCTGCTGCTGCTCGATATAAAGCGTATGCTCTGGTTCTCTATGAAGAAGATGTGGTTATTGATACTATCGGAAATGAGCTAAAGCTTATCCTACAGCCTATCGGCTGTAGTTTAATCTAACTTGTAATATATATGACCTGTACTGTTGATTTTTATGAATATTGAGTTCTGCTCATCCCGGGGCTAGAGGGCGTGTGCGGTAGCTAGCATATGTCACTACCACTCATGAACAGTCTCAAACAAACCGAGACTTCAATATTTCGCATGTGTCGTGCTCGGCCGTTTCCAAAGGTCCATTATCATACTCTTTTTTACCAAAGTTATTCATTAAATTTAACAAATGGTCAAAAACAAAGTTGAGCAAAAGCATATGAACACAGGTGATAATTATTAAGGTGGTTAAAAAATAACCAACTAACTGGGGATTTTCCTTTCTTGTTGACAGCAACTCAAATTAAAAACATTGGTAAAGCTATAGACAGTGGGCGTGGATTAGACATAAATATATCAAAATCGCAAATGAGGTCTCAATTTCAAAATGGAGGCTTTTTGGGAGCATTAGCTGGCTAACTAAAACAATATTACCAACAGTAGCTAGACTCGCTCCAAAGGTATAAGCACCACTATTAACAGGAGCACTTAGTGGTCTGGCAAGTATTGGAATTGGCAAACTATTTGGAAATGGGATGGTAACCGTGCCTAGTGATAAAAAAATCTAATTGATTCAGAGGGGTTAACAATATCACAAATGAAACAAGAGGGCCATGATGGCCCTATATCGCTCACCTGAGTTTATCTGAACCAATACAAGAGGGCCAAAATCATGATGGCCCTAAAGCGATCACCGAGTACTGGCACATTATCGAACTTCTTCGAAATCTTATGGTCATATACAATCTGTGCAAGTTTAATTAAGATTGTTCAAGAAATGTGGGCTCTGTTGTGTATAACAGCATTGGTATAGACAGTTTAAGACACTGACAAAGTTTGGTAAAGATCAAATACAAAATGAAGGTGCTAGAGAGTAACACCTTGGGAAGAGCCAAATGTGACCCCAGGGCTACATGTAATATATGAGAGCTGTGTGCTTTGTGGTTTTAGAGAAGAAGATTTTTTAAGTTTTTCCCTATACAAGTCTATGTAAAACATGACCCCTGGGGCGGGGCCATATGTGAACCCAGGGTCACCATTTGAACAAACTTGGTAAAGGACCATAAGAGTATAGTAAATGCAAAATATTAAACCCCTGGCTCTTGTAGTTCCAGAGAAGAAGACTTTAATGTGTTTCCTATATAAGTCTATGTAAAACTGTGACCCACGGAGTGGGGTCAAATTTTACCCCAAATTTTACCATTTGAACAAACTTGGTAGAGGACCATAAGCTGATGCTACATGTAATACATGAGAGCTCCATGCCATGTGGTTCCAGAGAAGAAGATTTTTTCAGTTTTTCCCTATACAAGCCTATGTAAAACTGTGACCCCCGGGGCGGGGCCAAATGTGACCCCTGGGTAAATGCAAAATATTAAACCCTTGGCTCTTGCAGTTTCCGAGAAGAATATTTTTTTAAAAAAATCCTATATAAGTCTATGTAAAACTGTGACCCCCGGGGCGGGGACAAATTTGACCCCAGGGTCACCATTTGAACAAACTTAGTAGAGGACCATAAGCTGATGCTACATGTAATACATGAGACCTTTGTGCCTTGTGGTTTCAGAGAAGAAGATTTTTTTCAGTTTTTCCCTATACAAGCCTATGTAAAACTGTGACCCCCGGGGCAAGGCCAAATGTGACACCTGGGTCACCATTTGAACAAACTTGGTAGAGGACCATAAGCTTATAGCAAATGCAAAATATTAAACCTCTGGCTCTTGCAGTTTCAGAGAAGAAGATTTTTTAAGTTTTCCCTATACATGTCTATGTAAAACATGTGACCCTTGGGGTGGGGCCAAATGTGACCCCACGGTCACCATTTGAACAAACTTGGTAAAGGACCATAAGCTTATAGTAAATGCAAAATAACAAACCTCTGGCTCTTGCAGTTTCCGAGAAGAAGATTTTTTAAAAAATATTCCTATATAAGTCTATGTAAAAATGTGACCCCCGGGGCGGGGACAAATTTGACCCCAGGGTCACCATTTGAATTAACTTAGTAGAGGACCATAAGCTGATGCTACATGTAATACATGAGACCTCTGTGCCTTGTGGTTTCAGTAAAGAAGATTTTTATATGTCTATATGAAAAACATGCAAAATCTCAATATACAAACTTTGCACCCCCCGGGGAATAGCCATTTTTTAACCCGGGGACTTCATTTGAACAAACTTAATAGTCTAGACATTGGCGATCATTTTAAAAGAAAAACTGTTGAAATCTGTCCAGCGGTTCTTGAGAAGAAGATTTTTTAAGGTTTCAATTATATATGGTAGTGGCGGCCATCTTGGATGTCGCGCTGACCTAATTTTAATAAATCTAAAAAGCATTCATCTAAGGATTATCCAAGTGAAGTTTGGTAAAAATTGGCCACGTTGTTTCTGAGGAGAAATTGTTTGAAGCAAAAGTTAACGACGGACGGACGGACGACGGACGACGGACGAAGAGTGATCCCAATAGCTCACCTTTGAGCCTTCGGCTCAGGTGAGCTAAAAACTTATGAAGTCTAACGGTTGCTGCCCTGTTAAACTATCAAAAGAACAACAACACGATGAAGGATTTTTTTGGACTTTTTGCATCATTAGAGATTCCTTTAATTGGATCTCTTATTATCGGTTTAACAGGAAAATGTTTTCAAGTAGGCAGAAAGGGGAAAGGACCAAGAGTTGATCGTGGAAATGGTTTACAAATAGATTCACAAATAAGGCCATATAGAAGAATCCCATTTGTTAAAAAAATAAAAATAAGAACGAACCTATCTCTAACTTAGATATAATGAAATGGGTCAAGCAGTTAGGTACTAAAAAACTTCAGAGGAGTTTTTAGCAAATAAAAATTACCAATAAAGCAAAATAAACAATAATGTGATATTATTAATCTTGATGATTATACCGGACCTGGTACATACTGGACTTGTTACTGCAATGAATATTATTTTGATCCGATTGGCCTAAGTCCACCAAAAGAAGTGTTAACATACATACCTAATATAAAATACAACAGTATTCAGTATCAAGATAAAACAAGGGTATTGTGTGGGTATTTCTGTCTATTCTTCATTAAAAAGTTGCAAGATGGGCATGAGATTTATGATATTCTTTATGAAATATCAACACCGTATAAGCCAATAAAAAATGAAAACATTATAAAGTCATATTTTATCTAATTATATTATATATGACTTACTGTGTTCAAGAAAAGATGATTACTGAAAATGTATATTCTAGCAAAAAATGGCAGAACTATTTTAGAAGCAACATTTGCGTCTTGTGGTATCATTAAAGTACAATTTGTTAAAAATACAACAGGTGGTAATATTGATATTCATAAAACTTTACTCCCTCTGTCACCTAAAAAAGGATTAACACTTCCTGGTTATAAATATTGTGGTCCTGGTAACCCACTTGATAGCGGAGAACTGGTAAATGAATTAGATGCTGTTTGCAAAGATCGCGATTATTGTTAGGAAGAAAATCCCAGTAACAAATCAACGTGTGATAAAAACATGCTTACTGGCTTAAAAACTAGCAAGTATAAAACTATTGGAGAACAGATTGCTAAGAATTTGAAAGTCAAACCAGTTATTAGTACAAAATACAAACTTGGTCTTTGGGCATCAAAAAACAAGAAAAGGAGTTGAGATGGACTGACAAATTAGCAGATGAACTTCATAAGCCTATACGAAGAAAGTTCACTCAACGCCGTGTGATTGTTAATGAAATTGATAACATATGGTCTGCTGACTTGGTTGATATGCAGCCATTTTCAAAGTATAATAAAGGTGTAAAATACTTGCTTACCGTTATTGATGTATTTAGAAAATTTGCTTGGGTTATATCTGTTCAAAATAAAACTGGTTTAGAAATTACCAAAGCGTTTTGAAAACTTATAAGTACAGGGAGACAATGTAAATTGCTGTGGGTTGATCAGGGTGTAGACTTTTATAATAAAACGTTTAAGCAATTTCTTGACGATAATACTATTGAAATGTATCATACGTTCAATTTTGGGAAAGCTGTTGTAATCGAACTGTTTAATAGAACATTAAAAGAAAGGATGTGGAAATATTTCACAGCAAACAATACAAATACATATAAGACGTGCTACAGGCAAACGTTGATAAGTACAATAATACAAAATACCGACTGAAGCAAGTGATGAAAATAATAAAGGAATGGTGTATTTCAACGTGTATGGAAAAATGAGAAGTAATCAAATTAAGCCAACGTTTAAAAAGGGGATAAGGTTAGAATCAGCAAATATAAAAGAACGTTTAAGAAAGTTTATACTCCAAAATAAATTGGACTGAAGAAATATTTCTTGTTGATGAAACACAAATCCTGTGACATACAAATTAAAGACTTAAACAAATCAAAACATCGAAGGAAACTTTTACGAATTAGAAATGATAAAAGCTGATCAAGAAGTATTTAGAATTGAAAGAGTAATACGACGTGATTATAAAAAGAGATTAGCATTAGTTCAGTGGAAAGGTTACAATGAAGAATTCAATAGCTGGGTTTCATTTAAAGACATTAAATAAGAACTTAAAAATAAATTATGTATAATATTATTATACATGGAACAAGAAAGATGAAAAACATTTGCAGAAAACTTAACAATTTAAAAGATAAATATAGGGAAAAAAATGACAAACAATTAACTCCAAGTAGAATATGAGATAGTTCGTGATGCTTTTTTGGTGCCAATAAACCAAATCAAAATCAATAAGCGAAGACGATTGCTGGTTAAAATGGATAATTATGAACAAAAACTGAATAAAAACAGGGAAGAACTTCTTAAACTAAAATAAAAAATAGCAAAATGCAGAAATATAAAATATTATGGTAGAATATGATATGTGCAGCGAAGATGAAGACTACTATCCGGTTCCATCTGACTTTGCTTAATAATTTCAAATGTTTTAGTTGAATTGAATGAAAAAAATATTATGTTATTGAAATGATAAGCTGGATTGATGAGTAGTATAGATACTGCGGGTATCAGCGATAGTTTCCTAGAGTGGGTTTGCTCAAGTAATTAATAATATGTATCAGGGCTTTTGGCTCAAGTATATTAATTTTTGTGTAAAGGATGATGTACTTGAGTTAACAGCCATGGCTGACACATTTTATGTTTGCTTGGCGCACGTTGCCCGCTCTTGGAAAATTGCGCTAGTACCCTCAGCATCTATACTACTACTACTTGCCTTTCTCATCGAGCTTCTCTCCAGGCATCATTGTGTTTTAAGACCACTTAATCACTGATGCAAAATTGTCTGATCGTGTGAAGTCGATAATTTCATTATCTATATATCACATAAAAAAATACAACGTGCGACATGTTGGCTTCTAATCTACATGAGACATTATCTATTTTTCGCTTCCTTGAAGTTGTTGATCACAATTTGTTTTGGCATGATTGCAAATGGAATTCTTCGTTGATATTATCTTTGTCATCTCTCATTCGGATCCACTGGATTGTTAGTTTATGAATGCATGAAACCACTTTCATCAATTCCCGGATGTCATTGAAATTGCAGAACACGTTTCTGCTTTGTCGACATGGAGGATCGTCTCAATTTTGATGTCACCGGGGATTTACTGCTGGAGTGTTCCTACCTGGCCATGGAGGGAATATCTCGATAACAGGAGTTTTCTAGTTAGTTAGTACCGAGATAAGGCCAAACCAAGCAAACCAAGCTCCCACCATGGTCAGGTATCCACGCTCCAGTTGTAAATCCCCATCACATAGTCAACACTTGCCAAGGCGCTCCACGTGGTGACCGTTTTAGGCGGTGAACTACTCAACAAAAACAACTGAATTCTCTTCCTCTCGTGTGTGTATTTTCATTCAATCTAGTCGTCTTTAATTCATTCGTGAATATCGGTCAAACCCTTCATTATTCGGGATCATGCCTCGTGTGTATTTCGGCGGTTCGGTATGTTCAAAACCTGGATATTTTGTTAGCTGGAAGGCAACGGGACGGAAAATAATTCTCTTATATACAATATGGCCGTTAGCAACACGTGTTGATGAATGATTTGCGTTGCATGTTTTGTTATTTACAATGCATATGAAGATTTTATCACTGCTTTCGGCTAAATGGCATTGCAAAACGTTGATGACAAATTTGATCTTTCAAACTTTTGTCGGGAATATAAGAAGAGCCATGCTAATATAAAGAAGTGATCGAGAGATGATGCGAATGGTCTTTGATTCTGCTGTCGACGTCACGTGCCTGCAGGTTTGCAGCCTGCACGTGATTTCCAGGCGTTCTAATGCACCTATTTCAATGTTAGCGATTTTCCCAGTGAAACATTATATGCACTATCGCAATGTGTCCGAAACCTTTAGCAAAAACCTCTCTAAAAGGAGAGACGACGTGAAAAGGAAATTAGTTTATTTTGTTAATGCGCTCTGGTTCCAGAAGTGCTCTTGAGTTGTCCAGGATAGAAAATGTGAAAATTAACTATCGCAGATTTTGCAATAGGCTCCATTATTCACCTTTTTTTAACCCTTTCTCCGTCTGTAGCAACTGTGACGTCGATAATATACTATAATACCAAACGCCTTACTGTTACAATAGCAATTGTTTGGTCGTACAAGGTATTATACATTATCAGCCGAAAAGTTTTACAATATCGGTCGATAAAAAATATTATTCCATTATAGGACAAAGATTGTTACAATAATGAGTTATTACACTATCGGTTAAGACATATTACAATATGAGTCAGACATTATATTATATCATCGGCGAATTTTATTACAGTATCGGTCGATGTTACAATATCAGTTATTTTTTATTACAATATCGGTTGATGTTACATTATAGGTAGTTTATTACATTTTCAGTCGTAACAGGCCGGATTAGTAGCTCATTGTTCATTATGCATGCATCATTATTTGAGAGGTATAACTGTCTACGAATGATCATTGCTGCCGTACATTACAGGGGCGTAGGAAGGTTTCAGATACAGTGGAGGCCCAAATGAACGTTTTCATTACTGATAAAAAAAAATTCCGTTTCGTTTTGCTTGTCACATATTTCAATGAACACACTAGCTACTTTTCTTTGTCAATTTATTAGTGTAACGCCCTGCTGGACACAAGAACTTGTGTTGGGTCAAAACATAAATATACAAATTACGTGGTGGGTAGGAGTAGGGGGGAAAACATACACTAGCCCCAGTCAGATTATTAAGAGGTGTGCGTGCCCTTTCCACACCCACCCCGTTCCTACGGCTATGAATTAATATGTACATAGTATGATCGAAACAATTTTTAGACAATTTACATCAGTAAGTAACAAGTATTAGTGGTGGCGGATTGAGAATGCCGCGGATGGGGAATGCGATCTGAGGAATTCACGTGTAAAGCGTGTTTTATCTGCCAGCTGTTTTTCAGTCGGTTGAGCTGTACATTCTTTAAATAAACTATTTTGTTCGATTATGTTACGTCTTTATTGGTTTTATAATAAAGAAGACAAATAAATGACAATCAATATTCGATCTGTTCTGACGTCACTCCTTTACAGGTTACATTGACCAGAGTGTACGTGTAAAGCTAAATAAATTGAATCAGGCCTTGAATTCACCAACCATTCTTGAGAATATTCTTAGACTTGAGCTCAAGTACTCAATTTTTGTTCACGAATAATCCCATGGCCTTCAAAGATAAACAATGGTAAGCATTTTCTATTTATTAGTAATGATCATATGTATACACAGCAGTTTGATGTGAACCTTTTATACTTCAAACTTATAGAAATATTTGTGATTGAAATCTTCATACTTGGGCTTAAGTTTTAAGAATATTCTCAAGAATTGTTGGTGAATTCAGTGCCATAGTAACTAACTGGCAAGAACCTGTTTACTCAATTTTCATTGAAACTGTAGATTTGCAAAAAACGTTATTACCTGTAGCCTAGACAGTTGTTACCTTTAGCGTTAATATGAAAAGTTGTTACCTTTAGCGCTAGCGTTGTTACCTTTTGCGGAAGAGGTGAGTTTTACCTTTAGCATTGGAATTGTTACCTTTAGCGGCGGTTGTTACCTTTAGCGGAAGTGTTACGTTTAGAGTTGTTACAAACAATAAAGCAAACTTAATGATTGCTATTCATTTCAAAATCACAGATTTAATCTCATTAAAAGTACATACACTTACACAGTCTGCATACAGTGAATTAACTCTATTATGGCTGCAAACGATTTCAAACAAGTCTTATGACGTGAATGTCTTTTATTTGATAACGTTTAGTGGGTACTGCTGTCGTTAATTTAATTGACGGCTAAGAGAACGTGTGCTTTTTCTTCATGCGGATGCTTTTGGCTTACGTATATATTTCCAAAACAAATATTTATTTTACAAAAAAATACATCCGAGAAATAGTTTTTCTTCCCGGGGAATGCCTTGGTCTGACGTATATATTTAAACAAATGCTTGTTTATCGATATTGCATTATCATTTGTGTCTGCAATATATTTTATTTGAGAGAGAATATATTTGTGTCTGCAATATATTTTATTTTAGAGAGTATATATATTTTTCGAAATTACATACACATTCATATCTTCAATTATATATTTAGAGAGACAATATATATTTAGAAAGAGAATATATTTTTCGGAATAACATATATATTTGTTTATTTGTAATAATGTATACATGCATATATTTTTTGGGGACAATCTTTTTTTCCGGAGTAACATATATATTTGCTTCTAAAATGTAACTTTTAGGGACATATATAATTTTCGGAGTAACATATATATTTGCCTCAACAATATATATTTTAGGGACACAATATATATTTTTCGGAGTAACATGTATATTTGTCTGTACCGTATATATTTTTGTATTCAATATATATATACTTTACACACAACGTATACATTTATCTTACAACATATAGTCGCGCATGGCGCCTCATAGAGTTGCGTTTCTTTTTTCCTTTAGTGTAAATCCTAATATATTTATTTTAATTATAGATATCAATAGCCTCAAAGTATTAAATTCCTCCTGAAACTTCCTTAACTAATTTGTGATATATCGCTGTTTACGTATGCTGATTATGCGTTGTAGATTCTTTTATTGTTTTCCGCTCAATCATTCCGTTATTCAAACACTGCATTACAAGATTGTATTACGTTATCGCAGATTGCATCTATACTTCAGACATATTCATATTGCAAATATGATTGAAACGTTTTATGCAAGCTGTTTAGTTGTTTGATATAGACACGCAAGTCGTTATTTACAAAGACGTGGAAAGAAACTTAATTATCTATGCTCAGTTTCATTTGATAGTGGAAACATCCGAATGGATAATGGCAGATATTTTAAAGAAGGTTTTGTCCGGCAAATAAAGTGTGTAGGATTTTATTTTCCTGAACAAAGAATTTATGAACAAAGACTGATTGAATATAATATGTCTGTGTCCATACTCTGCAGCAAAACTTGTCGAAATAAGAAAACATCTATTAAAATGAAATATAACAAGAGGCCCAAGTGTTTGAATACTGAACGACAACGAAAAACACAAACTTGATAGAGGCCAACAACAGGAACATGTATATGATATTTAACTAGATTGGAATAAGTGGTAATATGTCGTTTGGTAAATGTCCTTAAATTTGACCTAAGTTTAGCCATGGTGGCCATCATGGATGACTGGAGGCCCCAAAAACACAAATCTGAGGGGGACTATCCTAAAGATCATTGTAATGAAGATTCATCAAAATCGTTCAAGCGGTTTCAGAGAAGATGTTATGTTTAGCCTTTTCTTATGTAACTCTCTGTAAACTGTGACGCTGTGGCGGCCATTTTGATTATTCGACGATAACGAAAAACACAAACTTGATAGAAGCCAACCCAAAGGAACATGTTTAAGGTAATTCACAATAATGCAATAAGTGGTTTCGTAGGAGTTGTCGTTTGAAAATTCCTGAAATTTTACCTAGTTTTAGCCATGGCGGCCATCTTGGATGACTGGCGGCCATGAAAATCTGAGAGGGACCCTCCCAAATAACATTGTGATGAAGTTTCATTAAAATCCGTCAAGCGGTTTCAGGGAAGATGTCGATTTTATAAAATTGCTAACAGATGGATGGACGGATGGACGACGAACGAAAAGTGATCGCATAAGCTCGCCTGGCCTTTGGCCAGTAGAGCTAAAAAAAAGAATAAAAATTGAATCGAAGTTCAAGACATGAGCATAGATCAGTAATGCACCCAACATACAATAAGTGTACATAAAGTAAACAACTTTAAACATATAAGAAGAAATAATGTAAGAACAAAAAATAAATTCAATTTGCCTCGTCATAGGTACATGGAGGTTCGAGGCCATCCTCCATGAACCTTATAAGTCGTGCGTAAATGTAACCAATTTCAAGAATATGACATATAGGGTCCTATGGAAAACACAGCGTCCAAACGCAGTGGCATCGTAGGTCCGCACTGTACTACAAACAAGGAGCAATGTTTAATTAATTATACAATGAAAAAGACAGAAAGGGTTGCCGACTTGGAACGGTCAGTAGGTAATAAGGCCTACAGGTTAACTTGAATCGATTTTAGGTGTGCACAATCCTTACTATTAGCCTGTCTTCAGCGCCCAAATAGACAAGACAGTGTAAACAAACTACATCCCATCAAAAGAAATTATCTAACCCAGAGCAAATAACAAAAGAAACACTAAGGTATTGCTGTAAAGCTGTATAAAATACAAAATAAGAAACATCTCAGGATGTATCCGGAATTGTACTGAACAACCACAGCCAAAGAGAAAACTAATCTAGGGTACGACCAGAAAACCCGAGGGACGAAAACTCATGTACCTACCTAACAGTAGGTCAGGGTTTCAGGTGCAATTATAGCGTCCCAATAGGCTGTCCAGTCATTTCATAAGGGAAAAGTGAAGTGTAGTGACTGACAGTAGAGGGGTCAATCATTAAACAAGCAGTGCGTTGTAATACTAAATGGTCGTACCCTTTTCTGACGAACTTCCTGATTAATCCACCAGATTCCTTTAACTTACGAAGTTAATAGACCACATCTCCATAAAACGAGGGTTGTGATATTCTTAGTATCAGAAGCATTTTATGGTTGGTATTGTACTTCAAGTCAAACTTAACCGTTGAGCAAAGACAAAAATCCTTTACTGAAATATTCCGTTCCGGCGGAGAGTGCTACAAAACATACACTTTATATAAAATAGAGCCGTATATCATTCATCATTCAAGGGCATGCAAAATGGAAATATTCATTCGAGGAAAAACAGAACGGAAACGTTCTTACTTATAACCATATGAGGACATACAAAATGGAAACGTTCTTCACATAATTATAGTCAAAAGTACATATGTAAAATTAATAGGCAAATTCGGTTTGTCATTCATTTTCCTATTAGATAATATTTTCCTCAGGTATATAACTACCGTTTATAGACAAATTGTTGGTATCCTTATGGGTACGACCTCTTCACTTCTTGCCGCAGATTTCCTTTTGTATTGTTATGAAATTAATTCTTTTTATGTTGAGTCTTTCATCGGGTGCTGAAGCAGATGTAATTGAAGCGTTTAATGACACCTCTGTATCTGGATGACGTATTGAACATTGACAATCCTTTCTTTTCTTCTATGGTTAATAGAGAATCCTAAAGAACTTCAACTCAACAAAGCTAACAATTCGGATACTGTCAATTCGTTTCTTTATTTATATCTCTCTATTGAAAATGGTGAAATAATTAGTAAAATCTATGACAAGAGAGATGAATTTAATTTTGATATTGTTAATTATCCAAACTGAGACGGGGTTGTTCCCCTCGCTATTTAAAAAAAATTTGCAAAATGTTATTATCGTAACCCTCATCTACTTTTAAAAATTTAAGAACTCTTCTGCGACAAGGACTATCCCAATCTGACTTATATGGTGATATGATTTACAAACTTCGTAAGATCTTTTGTCATAATCACTCTTGTTAAAAAGTTTATCGAAAGAAGTTATGACCCTATCATTTTGCAACGCACTGCATGTTTATATGACCCATTTACAGTTCGTGGCTATGTTTCCTCTTGAATTGTGCGATGACCAGAACAATTTACCGAAATCCTCAAAGAACAGTAGTGTTAGATGACGCCTACCTAAAGCCCATTGGGACGGTGGCGTTTGATGTTTGTCTATGATCTTTCTTGTCGTGCCCTTAATGGTTTATTCTCTTGTTGCTCTGGCTTCTGCCAAGTCATTGAGTACCTTCATTGTGGCTTTCTAGGCTATTTTCTTTTTGTATTATATTTACACGAGCATATTTGTGTTTTACATATATTGTCTATTGATGCTGCCGTGTTGGTTAGAGATTAGATTATGGCTGGGATTCCTTTATTTACACTGTCCTGTTTTAATGGGATGACAGTAGGATAAGTGTGAGGTTTGGTGCACCCTAGAAGCGGTTTAAACCCCAAGTGGCCTACTTTGCCACTGTCCGTTCCAATGCGGTAGCCTTATTGTCAACCATTTTGTGTTTGTGATGTCGTTTGCATTTAATATTACTTTTGCCTTATTGTTTGTCTGTTTGCATGTTTGTTTCTGTGTTTTGTGGTTGACTGTCCTCCTTGAATGCTGCTTTCCCTGTCCGATCATTTTATATTTCTTTAGTTCACCCTAGAATCTGGTTTAAACCTCATCGGCCTTTTCTGTCACTGACCGTTCCGATGCTGTAGCCTTATTTTCAATACTCTTATGTGTATGATGTAATATCTCGTCTTTCATTCATCTTTGTAATAAGTGTTTGTTTCTGTGAGTGTTTTTGGTTGACTATGGTCCTTGAATGCTACATTTAGTTTACATCAAAGTTACAAGTTGTAAACAAAGCTCTCTGAACTTATTTTAATTACCCTCGATCCTCGATGTCTTCCTGGGAGGAACCAGAACTAAGCAAATACAGATAAAGTGTCTTTCTCCGGAATACAACACATATGGTCATGGTGGGGATCGAACATACGGCATTTCGATCCTTGGTCTGACAATCTAACACTAGACGAATGTTTTGTTAAAATGCAATACTTGGAAACAAAACTAAATAGCGTTAACTGTGTGTACCTGTAAAGAAGGTCTGACCCATGTTCCTACGCCTATATTAATGAACTACGACTACGCCTATATTAATTAATGCTAGTGCATAATACAGTAATTAGTTAACGGTGACGGAATTTAAACTGGTTCTTTGTTGTTATTCTGATATAGAAAAACATGCGACATATCCTTCAACACGATTTATGCATGAAAGATCGTCCCTTAGGTTTTCTATTCATACTCTTGATTGGTTTTCTCTTTGGCATGACTATGGTTGCTCGGTACAATCCTGGATACATTTTGGTGTGTCTATAAATATGTTTTGTTTTATTTTTAGAACAAGATATACGTGTACCGTTTGGTAATTTCTCTGGATGTGGACTTTATTGTAATAAGCTATAGATGGAGCATTCGGCTAAATGACATTACAAAACGCTAATGATAACATTGATTTTACATGCGAATTCGATTTTGCGAGAATCCACGTTTTATATTTTTTGAAAAAAGGGTTGTCGTTTGGACCATACATGTTTGCTTTTTAAAGTAAAAAGACGATTGATGATTACAGCTTTAGTATGTTTTGAAATATATGTATTTATAATTGAAAATTAATTGCTGATTAGTGTTAAATAATTTGTATAAAAAAAAGAAGTGAACATGTTCAATTATCTTATTTCGCCTTTTTTCAGTGAAACTTTAGAAAGTTGTGTTTTCTTCAGAGAAATCTAACGCAAAATGAAGAGCGGTGACCTACTCTTGTTTGGTAATTGTGTATATATAACATAACATAGCATAACATAATTTTATTCAGCAGTAAACCACAATACAATAGTTTATAGTCTACATATAAATCTGAAAATACCAAAGTCTGTCTCTCCCTTTCATGGTGACTTATATCAGTAATCAATATATAATACGTTTTACTTGGAGGAAAGTAAATATGTATGTTTTATATTAACAACACTTCTTTTTATATATTGACAATTACAACATATCGTCATAAATTCAAGTTCATTAAATAACATTAGCCATAGATGTGTATATCACACACACTCAAATATATCAAGTTCACCCACTTTCGTGATACATGCATATGTACATTAATTATTTTGAATGCGTTTTTTAAAGGCATAATATAAATATTTACTTAATTGTTCCAAATTATTTTTAGAATGCTTTGACATAAGAGAGTCTAATTTATTAAGTGTTGGCCATCTGCAGAAATATCTAGGCAGAAATCTTGTTCTTAGTTCAGAGTACCAAAGAAGATTAAATATCAATTTATAAACATATAATCACTACGTCCTTTCCCAAGAAACCTTCTTAAATAATTATTTCTAAACATTAAAATTAGCACAAGTAAAAGGTAATGACTATGAATTATTTAAATATACTTTTTTCTCTTTTTTGTTTTGAAAGGTTATATCGTACCTGTTGGTTATGTAATGGATCGATAGTAAGCATGGAACTGGAATAGATGCGACACGAATAGATGTTAATTATGCACAGAAGTTATGTGATATTTTTCCCTCGCCCTTTTTATAATTTCAATGGGTTTAAATTCAAGTTGATTATATGGATACGCATATGGCATAATTATTGAATGCACTGCTGTGGATTGATTATGTAACGCGTGCATCTTCATGTGTGTCTATAACATCAATAAAAATACTGTTAGCGAGTTTTAAAAAGTGGATATTCAGCGAGTAAAATCGTCGGATGAAATAATGAACGCTCACTTCATTTGAGCCACTCGAAATGTGCCCGAAAAGAACGATTTATTACAAATTAAGCTAATCACACCAGCAACGTGACTTTTGATCGAATAATTATCTTCACAGATAAATGTTAAACCTTGCAATTTGAGGAGTAGTGGAAATTCGATTCCCCTAAGTAGGCGAATTGATTTAGATTTACTGCTGCAGCTGATGGCAATCGTGTTGATTATGTCGCAAAGTGTTTTCAGAAAATGCTTTCACAGAAAAGGCAGTGGCAATTACTAGTCGGGTTAACAGATTTCCTTCATAAGTGTGTAAAATAGGAGATACATTCCACTGGTAATACATGGACACCTTCTGAATTTTGGTATAAGACATGCCGGTGGACAAAACAACGTTCAATGAATTTATAGGATCAAAAAATCAATCATATGAACTGAAATAAAGGACATTTGGAATGTCATATGTTGGTGTACTTGTTGTCCTAATTATTCGATTATAATATAATTACTATACATTGAGGGTATTAATACATTACAATAATTAAATATAAGTGTAAAAGTCGAACAGGAAATGAAGAATTCACAGAAAAACACTCATATAAAACCAACGACAATTACAGGGAAAATAGGAGTATCGCCTTGGAATGGGGCTTTAACCAGTTCTAGGGTGCACCAAACCTCACTTTTCCCTATTGTCATCCCAATAAAACGGGACATGAAATATGAAATCCCCGCCAGGCTATATCCTCTAACAAACTAGGCAGCATAATAGGAACTACAAGAACATATATAAAACAATTATTATCATGCATATATGAATACAAAATTCAAACTCAGGCATAAAAAACAAACCACAAAGCAAGTACTCAATGACTTGACAGAAGCCAGAACAACACGAGAGTAAACGAATAAGGGTACGACATGACGAGATTGAAGACACACATTACTGTAATTACAGGATTTTGGTAGACGTCATCATAGGGTCCACAATATGTCCGCCCATCGCAAAATCAAAGATGAAAGCATACAGTGTCGAACTGTAAATAGGTCAACCACTAACCATGCAGAGCTTTGCAGAATGATAGATCATAAAATTATACTCTTTTGATGACATTTTACAGATTGTATGAAAATGAGCATGACCAAGGATCGTACAAAGTTTGTAATCAAGTCAACATAGAAGTCGGCGTGTGATAGTCTTTGTCGCAGAAGAGTACTTAAACAACTAATATATATTTTTAAAATAGACACTGTGGACAATAATAACATTTTTCAAAGGTTTTTCAAAGTTTTTGGTAACGGTAACCTGATGGAGTATCTTTTCAGATATACATAGGTTAATAATATCGAAGTCCTCAACTCGACTATAAGCTCTAGTAAAACGAATAAGTCGAACAATAGAATCCCCATTAGACATTTCTCGGGGAACATCTAGGCAAACATCCCTTTCTAAGTGGGAATAGTTAAAAATATCAAAATTGTAAGCATCTCTCTTGTCACATATTATTTCTCCATTTTCAACAGAGAGATGTAAATCGAGAAAAGAAGGACACTATCAAAAACATAAGCTTCGTTGAGTTGAAGTTATTTAGGATAGATAGTATTAAATATATTAGAAAAAAACGGCTGTCAATATTCAATATGTCATCCAGATTTCGAGATTAGTCATTAAATGCTCCACTTACATCTGCTTGAGTATTACGTGAACGATTCAACATGAAATTTCTTTTATGGCAATACAAAATCAAAGCTGCATCAAGAGGTGCACTTATCTTACTCATGGTATACCAACAATTTGTCTATTTACTGTAGTTTCATACCGAAAATAAATATCATCTAGTAGGGATATACGTGCTTTACAATATTCTTGTTAAGTTCCCATACTAGTGTAATTGTCCAAAATGACGTTAGTAAAACGCTTTAATACGTTTGTGTTTGTGATGTCTTATTGGGTCTTTTATTCCTTTAAAGATTTTTGTATTTAATATTGTTACAGACCGAAATGTAGTTTTGTCTCTAGAAAAAGCTTTTTTAATAGGAACAATAGGCTAATATTTGGTAAAGTTTTGGGCTAAGGTTGTAGATAATGTTAAAATTCATAAGTATTTATAGATGAAACTTGTTGACATTTTATCATGAACGTCTCTTAAATTTTTATTTTTTAAATTAACTATGTAGAGAATTGTAACTAATGTAATATGTTATGTTATGTTACGTTATGTTATGTTAATAACTTGTAGTTTATCTATTTGCGTATTTTCTAGTAAATGTATGATGTTTAATACATATATTGTAACATATATGCAATGAACTAGTACAAAATATGAAGATTGAAAGCAGTGTACATGAAAAGAAAACGGAAAATAAACCGTCCTGTAATGATAACAATACAGAAAGTTTCTCAACATTATGTTTCCTGTTCTTGAGATAATATATAATAAAGCTCATAAACTATCACATATTTGTATTACAACACGTATTTATTAAAACAGAATTTAAACATGGCTAAAATAAACCTATATAAAAGTAAGTATAAAAATCGAACATGAAATGCAGCTTTCACAGAACACAGTAAACCCCACAACACGCAAAAAGACAAAACAAGAATGGCAATAGTAATAATAAAAGCATATGACGTCACAAACACAAAAAGAGTTGACAGTAGGGCTACCGCCTTGGAACGATCAGTGGCAAAAACGCCGCTAGGGGTTTAAGCCAGACTCTAGGGTGCACCAAACCTCACACTTACCATACTGTCATCCCAATTAAACGGGACAGTGTAAATAAAGAAATCTCCGCCAGCAAATATTCTCTAACCGACAAGGCAGCATTAATAGGCAATATAAGCAAAACAAAAAGATGCTCGTGTATATATAAATACAAAACAACAATAGCCTAGAAAGACTCAAAGAGCAACAAGAGAATAAACCATTGAGTGCACGACAAGACAAGACCGCAGACAAACATCAAAAGTCACCGTCCGTTTGGGCTTTAGGTAGACGTCATCATAGGGTCCACAGCCTGTCCGGTCATCATACAATTAAAGAGGAAAGGATAGTGTCGAACTGTAAATTGGTCCACCACCAAGCATGCAGTACGTTGCAAAATGGTTCGGTCAGAACTTCTTTTGATAAACCTTTTTACAAGATGAACAAAGATAGTATAAAAATGATCATGACCAAGAATCTTACGAAGTCCTTGTCGTAGAAGAGTTCTTACATTATTTTTATATTTGAAAAGAGAGATCAGGGTTATGATAATACAATTTTGCAAAGGTTTAACGAAGTTTATGGTAACGGTAGCCCTGATGGAGGAGCTTTTTAGTTATACACATATTACGAATATTGAAGTCCTCCACTCGAGTACAAGCTTTAGAAAAACGAATAAGATGATACACAAATACCCCATAAGAAGTTTCTCGGGGAACATCCCCATCTAAATGGGAATAATTAACAATATCAAAATTAGATCATCTCTCTTGTCATAGATTTTGCTAACTAGTACACCATTTTCAAAACTAGTACACCATTTTCAATAGAGAGATGTAGCTCGAGAAAAGAAGCGTTAGTATCAGAAATATTAGTTTTGTTAAGTTGAAGTGCTTTAGGATATGTATTATCAACCATAGTAGATAATAAAGTCTTGTCAATGTTCAATATGTCATCCAGATACCGAGAGGTGTCATTAAAGGCTTCAATAACATCTGCCTGAGTATCTGGTGAAAGACTCAACTTGAAATTAATTTCATAGCAATATAAAAACAAATCTGCGACAAGGGCTGCGCAGTCCATACCCATAGGGATACCAACAATTAGTCTATAGACGGTAGTTCTATACCTGACGAAAATATTAACTAATAGAAAAATGAGCAATTCACAAACTTCATGGCAAGTTCACATAGTGTAATTGTCCAAATTGCTGTTAGTAACAAAAGCTTTAATATTGTTACAGGCCAAAAATGTAGTATTTTTCCTATCAAACGTTTTTTGAATGAGGCCAGTAAGCTTGTTTTTGATAGAGTTGTGTGGTAAAGTTGTATATAATGTAAAACATCACAAATACTTAACATACATATATAGATGAAGCTTGACTTTTTTTGCATATTTTATCCTGAACGTCGTCTGCAATTTTAATAGTCAAACAAAATTAATCCCAGAGTTGTCATAAGCTTTTGCACAGTATTGTTTAAGTGATCTTTAACGGCAATAAGACAAAATATTAAAAAAGGTTTCGAGATATTTGTAGTGGTGCAAGAACTTGAAGTATACAATTAAAAATCAAAATTATAATATCTTACGTCGTTCTACTTTATTTAATGAATTATGTTACCGGAGGTTCAAAAATATCTGTCAGATGCATGGCCATTTTTATTTTCTGCTATCAACAATTTCGGATTCAATTTTCTGATCTAGATAGAAAGGGTGTATTATATACTTTTAATTTCGCAACCGAAATCTTCGGAGATAAAATAATCGTCCCAGCGTCTACCTGTAGACGAGATCATGGCCATTCCTTAACTTTGTAACGGAGTGAGCAAATTGTTTCAAACTTAAAAATCAAAATTATAAGTTCTGACGTCGTTCTACTTCATTTATTGGATTAAGTTACCGGAAATTTAATAACTAATTTCAGTGCATGGACATTTTGATTTATTTCCTGCTACCAATTAACCGATACCAGACAGATTGTGGACCCTATGATGACGTCTTTCTAAATCATCAAAAGACGGTAGCGTTAGATGTTTGTCTTAAGTCTAGTCTTGGCTTCCCCTAAATGGTGTGTTCTCTTGTTGCTCTGGCCTCTGCCAAGTCAAAAAGTACTTGCATTGTGGATTTCTAGCTATTGTTTTTATATTCATATATAAATGGTCATTTATGTATTATAATTAGTTTGCTCATTGATGCTGCATTGTTTGTTAGAGAATATAACCGGGCGGGTATTTATTTTTTTACACTCGTTTTATTGGGATGATACTAGGTTAAGAGTGTGAGGTTTGGTGCACCCTAGAAACTCTCAGCGGCCTTTTACCGCTGACCGTTGTGCCCGTTTGTGTTTGTGATGTCACATGCATTGCTTTTTATTAACATTGCGATTGTTATTTGTGTTAATGTGTGTTTTTATTGACTGTGTTCCTTGAAAGCTACGTTTCCTGTTCGACTTTTATACCTACTTTAATATATCAGTATCTCGGCACAACTGTTTGCGCGTACCTAAGCACGTACGTACCACAACGTTCAAGTTCATGCTTTGTGTTGCATAATGTTGGACATTCTACATATAGGATAATGGATTACTACTTTTGACATCAACATTGTTTCAACTACACGATCAAACGTATAACATATACTAGACATCATATAGCATATTGCGGATATGGTCGGTATCATCTAATTATAAGAGTTTTAGTTTTTTGTTAAAACATATTGACGTCGCGATTAGCGGCTACATGGTATCGGAGGTCTGTGAAATAGACTAAAACGAGAGGTCAATGATATCTCTGTAGCATGTTTCTCATCACTTCTTATATGAGCTACTCGGTTTCATGAATACAACATGGCATCCGTGATTAGTTTAAGCATTAAAACATCCTGTCCAACAAATGTTTTTGTAAATGTACAACCCGATGTCAGTTTGATTTGTTTTAATATCTGGAAACTATATTAATATTTAAAAACAAATATATTTTTTTTACAACGTTTATACATATCTGGTACAATGCCTAATAGTCTAACGACTTTGTAGATGAAGAAGGTCGCCGCTATGTCTAGAGCATGTTACTCAGAGCAAGAGTATCGCTTTATTCACCGTAGCAGTAACACTTAAAGGCTTTTATTGCAAGCATGGGATTGGATGAAACATATTTCGCTATTAAATTTTCATATATAAACTAATTATCTCCATTCACAAGTGAAATATCAGGAAACATGGCATATATTCTGTTTTAGGTTTCATTAAGACCACGTTTAAACGCCGCTTTCAACAGGTTTTCAGACATACCACAACATATAGCCGACTTATGCTAAATTTTACATTGCTGTCACACTGGATTGCCACGCCGTGACTTGATACCCCAACCAGTCATATTGTACTGACACCGGACAGGCCATTCTAAACACCGCCCTTTATATGCTGAGCGTCAAACATGGGAGCTACTACTACAATTCTTTCTATAAAGCCTTTGGTATGACCCGGCCCTAGATTGATCACACGACCTCCAGCATATATCTTTACAAACATAGTTTTTCCAAATGTGTTTTTCCATTTGGAGTATATAACAGTGAGTAAAATAATATTATTTATACACTTAAGTTAATGACAATATTATTATCATCGAAATGAGACAAACATAAAGCAATTGTATAATTATGCAGCGTTGCCTGTGCAGTGTGGCGGCGGTAAAACGTCTCCCCGTGCTTGTAATCAGAACTGTTATTCATTCCGATCTTTGGAGATCGCTGAGTCCGATATTTACAGTTATTGGTGGTACATTCTAAATACCTTTGCTTTCTTACTTGAATTTCCTCCAGCCTTTAAAGGTTCTGAGTATTGTTTAATTACCCTTAAGATATGTTGCCTGCATTTTAATTTAGTCTTTTTAATGTTGACCTGTGATACGCAAGCTTCATATCCTCTGCTCCCATTTAAATTCCATTTTGTGTATTTCGTCCATTGTTCTCACGTTTAGAGCAAGGCGTTTTGTTAGAAACTGGGACAATACGCCGCTGGCCATGGATGGTGTGAAAATACCTCATTGAAGGTTCCATGTTCACCGTCATATACATATCATGTTCGGGATGGCTGAAATTTGTGTGCTATTGGCATTTCAAATATTGAGTTCTGCTCAACCCAGGGATAGAGGGCATGAACGGTAGCAAGAACTTTTCACTACCGTTCATGAACAGTTTCAGTCAAACAGAGACAGCAATATATTTGTTTGTACTTATCGGGTTCTGCGATTTCCAAATTTCTCCTTTCATACTTTTTACTAAATTAAAAATATGTATGCATATCGTTTGTCCTGGTGTGTCCTGATGTTATTACATTATACTCACCATACTAGATAGCGTTGATATTATCAGTCTCATATTCGCTGCGTTGTTTTCACAAGTTCCTGACATATTCACTATTTCACTAATAGAGTAACTATTTCCTAAAAGTGCTGATATTCCGTCTGTTATAATTGATTTTGTACTGATAATGCTGCTAGTTTATCTGTTATCTGTCATTATTTTACAGATTACGCTACTATTCTCTCAGTTAAATGTCATTACTTTACTGATACATTTACTATTTAATTGATAGGTTTACCATTTTACTGATAGAATTGCTATTTTCTCCGCCATCTGTCAACATTTTCTGATAGATTCACTATTTTTACTGATTTTGCTGGAATTCTCGCAGTTATCTTTCATTATTTTACTGATAGCAGATCGAGGGGTAAATGACGTTTTGTTGTAAAAGAGTATGAGAGTGGTTTTTTGGAAACGGCCGAACACGACAAATACGAAATATTGCAGTCTCGGTTTGATTGAGACTGTTCATGAAAACCTTCTCGCCTCCCACCGCTTCGGGTTCGAATCCCACTGGGAGCTCGACTTATATGTGAGAAAGTTGATTCTTACGGATGGCGGGAGGTATACTGTACTGGTTCTACCCAGGAAAAGGGGATGGCTTGCCTCTACCACAAAAACAAACGACCTTCATATATAGCCTAAATTGTGCTAAAATAACGTAAAACGCCATTGAAACAAACTAATATTTACTATTTTGACTGTGGTCATTGAATGCTACTTTTACTGATAGGTTTAACATTTTAAGTATACACTGCTATTCTCGTCGTCATCTTTCCCTATTTTCTGATAGATTCATTATTTTAGAGATAGTGATGCACCCTGGTAAATCTTGTTAATACCTTTGAAGACTACATTAACACTGTTACAGTACAGAAACATAATATATGAACATCTTATTTTTTCACCACAGATCTGCAAAGAGCAAATTAACTATACAATGAAAAGGACAATACACAAAACAAAAAGTGGTGAAGACAGGGTTACCGTTTGGAACGCTCTGTAGGCAATAGCGTCCAATGGTTAGCTTAAATCTTTAATAAGTGTACACAACCTCGCTATTATCCTGTCTCAATCGCTCAAATTGACAAGACAGTGTAAATAAAAGTACATCCCATCAAAAGGAGATCTCTAGCAATAAAGTGCACATCCAGAGAAATTAGGAAACAATACAGGTGTATGTATATGTGGTTGTAAAAATATATATAAAACATCATTAAAAACACCCTACGATGTATCCATAATTGTTCTGAACAATAACAGCAGTTGCAGCAAATAGAAAACCAATATAGGTACAACAATAAAACCCGACGGACAATAGTGCATGTACCAACCTCCCCTTTCAGGGTTTTAAATCATGGAGTACCACGAGATCGTCCGGTAATCGCCAAGGTTACATTGGAAATTGATTCATTACCATATAATATACCTAATGAAGGTTTGATTCTCATTTACGATACTGAGAGGGTATGACGTTATAAACGTTGTTGTTTTATATAATAAACACGTATATCAGCTCGTTTTTTTGTAAGCGGTTTCGAATCTTCGCCACTTTTGATTTGAATTTCTATGTTTAAGACCCTGGACAGGTTTGACAATGAACCAAAATCAACGCAGGGGATATATAAGAGAGTATGAGAGTGGACCTTTGGAAACCGCCGATAGTTATTGCCCATGAGTAATGAACAATACACGAATTTAAGCTTGTGTCCTTTCCTAGTTGATATATTTTTCTGGTAATATAATTGTCTGTGTTTGAATAGAACAGTCAGTCTGGCGCTGTTTGACATGTAATTGCTTCCGTCATTTTAATGAAACTCGATGTGATATGAACAACATCTTAAGAATGTTTAATTCTTCTTCGTTTATGAAATGCCAGTACGAATACTGCAGTCTATATGGGTAAGACAACTTTGATATTCTTCACAAAAGGCTCATCAGACACAATGTTATTATTACTGATTAAATACAGAAGCATATTTACCATTGTTAAATGAATGTTTTAGACTTGGTTCAACAGTGTAAATAAAATTATCCTCACCATGCTATATAGCCTCTCAATTACTTTCTTAAAATATATGCCGTGAGTGCCTGTTCGTTTTACTTGTACTTTTTGGTAATTAGTTCAGACATTAAACAACTATACAAATGTGTTCCTTATATCCCTATGTTTAAAGCACAATAATTTAAGTTGGCATTTGCAACTGCTATATTGACGAAATATATATTCTGTACTCTTTGTATAGACAACATTTAAAGTCTCTCAGTGAATCCGAATCAGACTATTTAGCACTGTACCAGTCTTCTATAAAAACGTCTGAATACTAGGTATCTAGACATTAAAAACATGAATTAAGTATTGCGTTTATCAAACTACCGTGGGCTATGGTCCCTTTTGCCACTGATCGTTCCAAGACGGTACCCATGTTGCCAACCCTTATATGTTTGTGATGTGCTTTTTTACTGAATGTGTTTGTGATGCACTTTATAAATCACCTTTGCTTTGTAATACTTGTTGGAGTGACTGTATTCTGTGAATGCTATTTTTCCTGTTGGACATATAATCCTTTCTATGATATAGCTATCGAGTGTGTAACTATATATCACGGGTGCCATGTTGTATTCTCACAAAAATAGTAGCAAACATAATAACAAACACAAAAATATATGTTAAAGACGCGATGATTGACTGGTATTTAGTTAAAAAAGGGCCATAGTGTACAAACAGTCATAAATGCGCATGCACGATTGTTATATCTCCAAAGATTTCCACTGACCGTTAAAGGCGGAACCTTATCGTTGTCCTTTTATGTTTGCCGTTTCGCATACTTTGATTTTTCCTCGCTATTTTTGTATGATTGTATCCTCCGTGGTGCCACTGAGTTCCGTCGGTGTGTTCTTGGGCAAGACACTTTTCCTTAGCCTCGTCCGTCGGATGGGGACGTAAACCGGGCGGTCCCGTGTATCGGTCTATCCTCCGAGCACGTTAAAGAACCATAGGAATCTATTCGATAATAAGAGTAGGACAGGTCCCCGGATTCCTTTGTATCCTTCCCCTTTCTCTGGGGCGGCTCTAAATAACCTGTACTGTGTTGATGAGCCGTTAAAAAACATTCAATTCAATTGTATGATTGGAATGCGTGTTTTGGCTGACTGGGTTCTGTGAATGCTACATTTACTGTTTAATTGTTATACCTACTTTGGTAATAAGTATGCCAGACTACCAGTCATACAACACCAATTCATTTTCCATAGACGTACATTATAGCTCTAATCTCTGTACTGTGTTCCATAATATAAGAAGATATATTTTTGCTTACTTGTTTTGAAAGGCCTATCTTAGTTTTATCAAAAAAACGTACACAGACTATACGTTGAGTATGTTTTGTAGGTAAACGAGGAAAATGTAAAATATACTTCTTGTTTTTATTATGCCACAAATTATGAATACATTGCACACATGTATGATTAACCTTCATAAGTACTCTTCAAAAGTTGAGTTTTACATTTTCAGCAAGATTTTTTTATTTGTTTACCTTGTGAACCAATCAAACTTTAGAGATTCTTTGCAATAGCTCCGAATTTATCCTGGAACGTTTTCCCTGCCCGCTGATTGGTTGGTAATTGGTGTAGTCTGGTCCAAAGGAGTCGCGACATTTCTCCAAAACATTCATGGAACATATCTAACTAACCTATAAGATTGACCGAATGGACTGACAAGAACTTTTGCAAAATCTGCATTCAATTTGGTTAAATTCATGCATTCAAACCTCCTTTTAACCATAATATATCCAGGATTTTTAGACGCATTATCCGAAATAGAAAATGTGTCATAATAATTGAACTTTTTAAAATATTTTGATCACATAAAGTTTTCAGACATGGTCTTCTGTGTACTGAACAAAAATGACATATACTTTGGGATTTTGACTTCAAAATCACTCATGCATGAAATTATTATATCTATATATAAAGTATAAAAGTAAGTATAAAAATCAAACAGGAGCCTTTTTCAAATTCCAAATTTGATTGTGAACAAAATATATCTCAAAGCTGCTATTGATCTTATTTTAATTGAAAATGGTCATGAAATGCTACAGTTTGACCAAAACATTCGAGAAAACACAGAGAAAATAGAAGTTATGGCTCAAAGATCAAGCCTACTCCACATTTGTGTAACAATTTATCAACTAACCAGCGATTTAAAGTGCAGAAAAATGAAAGCTAATCTAGATTTATACATTACAAAAATACATAATGCAATACAATACACCTTTATCTCTAATAATTATACAAATTAATGTGTGATATTGCAGTGTTATGCCGTTTCATGGTGATTTTACCTAGGTTAATGAATATTAAGGAAAAAACATAAGTACATCTCTAGGTCATACTACATCGATACATTTTTCAAAGACGTACATTATATAGCTCTAAGTGCTGTACTGTGTTCTCTAATAAAATAATCTATAGTTTTGCTTACTTGTTTTGAAAGACCTATCTTAGTTTTATAAAAGAAAACGTACACAAACTATACGTTGAGTACGTTTTGAAAAAGCTGCTTGGTCGGATGGTTGTGACCCACCTACTTGCACGCAGATACACGAGGAACATGTACATTATACTTCTTGTTTTTATTATGCCACAACGTATGAATACATTGCACACCTTATAAGTACTCTTCAAAAGTTGAATTTTATTTTTTTAGCTAGACTTTTTGTTTTTTTTACCATGTCAAATAACCAAAATAAAGAGATTATGTGTAATGGCTCCGAATTTATCCTGGAACTCTTTCCCTCCTCGCTGATTGGTTGATAATTGTTGCAGTCTGGGCTGCTTTCCAATTCTATCACTAATAATACAATATACAGTTATTTCATGGGTGTTTTAGGAACAGTCAAAACTACTGTCCCAAGGAATCGGGGACGACCTGTGAAACTGTTGCCCGAAACCGCTGGGCCGCTAGGCCGTAGGCAACAGTTGCCCAGGTCGTTCCCGCATAAAATAGCTGTTTTATTACCTAATTCTCTATATAATCAGTTAATGCAAGTCGGAATTCGTTTGAGGGTAAGAAAAAAAAAGAAGAAAAAGTTAAATGTTTTAATTATATTTCATAATCGCTAAAACAGGCCCGTTCCCTCGTAGAATTTTGGGAATATACATAGACCTACTTTATATATAAACAACTTCAGTAGACCTATCGAAAAATAATCAGTCATTGAAAAAACAACATCGTGCTACGAACTGGACATGCGCTTTAATCGCATGTAGAAAACAAAGCGGGTGGGAGTTGGGTCGCGATGTGCATGCAGCCGAACCTCCATATAAAGGGATTTGCCACGGTTAAATTTTAGGGCCTGTAAACATTAATTACTAGATTCCGAACAAAAAATAACTTACTGTGACGTTGAGTCATAACGTCATTAATGTGTTGATGACGTCATTCGCCGAAAAAAGGCTTAACATTTCGCTTTTAATATACATTAACTTATTTAAAATATAATAGATTATTTAACTGCTAGGTTAGATTATAGGGAAATCATTCAGTCGATGTTAATTGTGTCTTCCCGACGGGATACTTCTTAGCGCATTCAGATCGTGCATGTCTTTTCGCATTCAGATCGCGCATGAAACAGTTCATGGTCAGGAGGGCAACAGTCAAACTGTTTCACCCCTGTGACGTCAATAGCGAAAAACAGTCAGAAATGACTAATAACCTTTTATATAGAGAGTTAGGTAATAATTGCGGAATGGAGGTTACACCAATAGAACTCGCTTGTTAAAAGAAGAACAGTATTGCATCCACAGGGATCACCTTTTCAGTATGTATTGACATTCACACTAGCGTTTGTTTATTGCTGTGTGGCGGACGTAAAAAGTTGCCCCGACTACAAATCAGTAGCGTTATTATTTACTGTTCCTTTGGGATCTGTGTTGCTTTAAAGTAGAATATCGATTAAACCGGTGCTAAGAGGCGTGAGATGTGCTGCATCTTATAATTACCTCTCATGAATAGACTCAATAAAACCGAGTCTGCTACTTTTCTCTCTTGTTGGTGTTTGTTGCTTCCAAGGGATCACATTTTTAGTATATATTGATAGAAAAATAGGACAGAAATATGACGTATGTATTGCTTTTTCGCAGTCCCACTGTAACCATTAACACATAGGCAACATTAATTTCCAAAAGGTCACCAAATATCATAATTGTTCAAATGATTAGAAAACGGTGTTGCTATTACAGATCGTGCATATCGTATGAGAATCAAAGACATAATTATTGCTAATATTCATTTTACATTCACTGCCAATATAAAATATTGCGATTAATATGCCTAAAACAATTGCTGTTATTGGTTATTTGCATTTGCTTTAGTGAAAACGAAAAAGTAATAAATTCAATTGAGTATATATTGTAGGTTTTCGGTTTTATTGTTTATATATTGTTAGAAATTTATAAAAAAATATAAAAAAGCTAGTGTAAACACAGATTTAACAAAAAGATGTATTAATCTGAAACAATTTATCGGGACCACATTCAGCTCAATACAGTATTAGAAGAGCATGTCAGAGTAACGGACATTCATTGTGGCAATAAATCACAATTTGACATAAACTATAGGGTTTCTAATATTAAGGTGTTCATGCAGCGAACAATTATTCCATGTAAGTACGGGATGTATGACACTTAACAGAACATTATTCTTAAGGCAGCTTCCAATATGATCAATCATACCAGATTACACCACATCTCTTCTTTTTGCTTAAAGTTGGGATATTACTACAATTTAATTTGCAGCCAATTATTCCACATTTACGGTCTGGAAAGCACTCTATGCTTTCACGACTTACCTCTTTGTCATTTTCTTCACTTAAGTTTCTTCGGGGAACATCCCCATCTAAATGAGGATAATTAACAATATCAAAATTAAAATCATCTCTTTTGTCATATATTTTGCTAATTATTTCTTCATTTTCAATGGAGAGATGTAAATCGAGGAAAGAAGATTTACAAACTTCATAAGATCCTTGGTCATGATCACTTTCATACTATCTTTGTTAAACTTGTTAAAAGGTTTATCAAAGGAGGTTTTGACCCTATCATTTTGCAACGCACGGCATGCTTGGTGGTGGACCCATTTACAGTTCGCCACTATGCTTTCCTTTTTAATTGTGCAATGACCGGACAGGCTGTGTATCCTATGATGACGTCTACCAAAGCACAAAAGGACGGTGTCGTTTGATGTTTGTCTGCAATCTTGTCTTGTCGTGCCCTCAATGGTTCTCTTGTTGCTCCGGCTTCTGCCAAGTCGATGAGTACCTTCTTTGTGGCTTTCTAGGCTATTGTTTCTTTGTATTTATATATACACGAGAATATTTGTGTTTGCTATATCCACCGCCATATGCTTGCCATCTTCGGGATGGTTACAATTCTGTACTGTTGATTTTTGAGTTCTGCTCAACCTGGGGCTAGAGGGCGTGAGCGGTAGCTAGCATATTTCACTTCCGCTCATGAACTCAATCAAACCGAGACTGCAATATTTCGTATGTGTCATGCTCGGCCGTTTCCAAAGGTCCCTAATCATACTCTTACTTACTATTGCTAATTAATGCTGCCTTGTTGATTAGAGAATAGTGTATGGCGGGGATTTCTTTATTTGCACTGTCCAGTTTTATTGGAATGACGGTAGGGTAAGTGTGAGGTTTGGTGCAACCTAGAACCTGGTTTAAAACCCCAGCGGCCTTTTTGCCGTTGACCGTTCCAAGGCGGTTTGTCAACCCTTGTGTGTTTGCGATGTCTTATTTTGCCTTTTATTTATTTTTATATATAGTTGTTTTTTGTTTTTTTGTGTGTCTGTGGGTGACTGCCGTCCTTGAATGCTACTTGTCCTGTTCGATTTGTATATCTATATTTCATACATGTTCTCGATACATTGAAAGAAAAAATATAGTGTAAATGACATCTTAGAGGTCAGTGTTAAAATCGTGCAACGATTAAATTAATTACCGGGACCCAATGCATATCGTAATATTGAAATGTGTATTATTTCACTAGATGTTTGTACGCAACTTAACCCCAAAATACCAAAGTGTCCGTGTAAAATGTATGCATTACATAAGACATCGAATATATCCACAGCTATCATACAGTTCTGCACCTTTTCAGTCATGATCCATAGCTGATTTGTGATATCATTTCTCTGTCATGTTTGGTTCGAATTTTTAAAACATTTTATGAGTTTTATTGTATGAAAAGTATCAATTCAGAAAAATATTCATTTTAATAGTCGTATTTGCCTGTTTACAACTTCAGCTATAACGTCTGTTTTTGTTATATATATTGACATGTTTAATAACTGTTTCGGTTTCTAAAGCAACACAAATGTATCTTTCCATGGTACATGAACTATAACATTACGCTCCTATTGCATTGTTTAACATCAATTATCAACTCTGGTCCATTTCTTTTATTACCGAGTATAGGTCATATAGCAAACGCGGTTATCATGACTGCATTTATAGACGGAGTGTACGGGCTTTATAGATAAGCGACGATAACGTTTGGTACTGTTAGTTTGTCAATGAGGTAAATCACATTGTAGTGAAGAGGAAATAACAGAAACATCGACAAGTTATGCAGACTTATGCTGGACATGGAGGAATAAAATATCTCTATGTACATCGCCACATGCATGCGATCTTCGCCATGGTTAATACAATTGTGTACTATTGATTTTATGAATATTGTGTTCTGCTCAATCCGGGCTAGAGGGTGTGAGCGATAGCTAGAAGATTTCACTACCGTTCATGAACATTTTCAATCAAATCGAGACTGCAATATTATGCAGTATGTGTCGTGTTCGGCCGTTTCCAAAGGTCCACTCTCATACTCTTTTGTATTCAAAATAGTGAAGAAAAAGCTATCAAATCGTGTGTAAGTCACTATTAGTTTCTTGTTGGCAAAACAGATATACGAGTCTATTTACACAAACATTTGCAAGCCGTCTTAACGCCTATAAAAAATATGCTTAGACAGTTTGAAAGTGCCCGGGAAAACTACTTGCATATGTATACGTATGGGTTAGACAGTTTCTTCCGTTTCGTCTTTCCAGTTATAAGTTATAAACATTACACGCTGGTTGAAATATGTCGCGGACAAATAAGGCAAATATTCCAACTTGAACTTCAACGCTTTGCTACAATAACGCATATATTGTCTATTTCTTGTTATTACGCGTTATTACGCGTAATTAGGATATACAAGTAGAAATTAAAGAACATGAAATGCAACGTTCAAGGACCACAGTCAAACAAAAGCACGCAGAACACATTAATTACAACGTTAACAAGATAAGGCATGTGATATCACAAACATAAAACTATTGACAATAGGACTACAGCAGTGTAACCACACTGATCAACTGGCTGCAGCGAAGTCAGATGGTTGCAGAGTAGTCAGATGGGCAAAATTGTTAGAAGTTAATGGTGGGGTAGGTATTTTTGCTTTGAGTTGCGTATTTCGCTAAATTGTTAAAAAATGATTATGAAGATTTCAAAAGGAATGACAGAGGATGCTTTTACTTTAAAAATCCGGTAATACAACGACCTCAGTGCGTATATCACCCTGTATAAATGTCCAAAGATTTTAAAACTATGAAATTTTCAGAATAAACACAAATAACGAATTGATATTCGCAATTGTAATTCAATTTAAAACGCTTGCCAATCCTCACACACAATTAATTTTATAACACACACAATTAATTTTATTTACCTAATTTGAACGTCATATAAAGATAGTTTTTGAGGAATGAATCACTGTCAAAATTTATTCACTCTGTCATTCAAGGCCGCTTTTTTAAATCGTCTATGTTGACGAAAGCAGAAGGGGCGCTGGTTCAACTCCCTACTTTCGCGCATGTTAACAGAAGACTAGAGGTAGATCTGAGAAGTTATGTAAGATATGCAACGCATGTTACAAATTAAATAACTTTGAGGTCGTGTTCAAATCGAACGATACTTCCAGGAATAGAAGAGAATCATTTCAAGATAAAAGACATACAGATAATCATTACGGCAGAGATGTAAGGACGACGGGAGAATACAGCGATAATGAACAGTACAGCGATGATGAACGTTCTTTAAATGATGAATTTTTCGCACTATCAGTTCAGCATTTAAATACAGTAAGGAATATAAAAAGATCGGACAGGGAAAGTAGCATTCAAGGAGGACAGACAACCACAAAACACAGAAACAAACACGCAAACAGACAAACAAGAAGGCAAAAGCAATAATAAATGCAAACGACATCACAAACACAAAAAGGATGACAATAGGACTACCGCCTTGGAACGGTCAGTGGCAAAGTAGGCCACTGGGGGTTTAAACCGGTTCTAGGGTGCACCAAACCTCACACTTACCCTACTGTCATCCCATTAAAACAGGACAGTGTAAATAAAGAAATCCCCGCTATGATCTAATCTCTAACCAACAAGGCAGCATCAATAGGCAATATAAGTAAAACAGAAATATGCTCGTGTAAATATAATACAAAAAAACAATAGCTGAGAAAGCCACAATGAAGGAACTCAATGACTTGGCAGAAGTCAGAGCAGTAAGAGAATAAACCATTAAGGGCACGACAAGAAAGATCATAGACAAACATCAAACGCCACCGTCCCAATGGGCTTTATGTAGGCGTCATCATAGGGTCTACAGCCTGTCCGGTCATCGTACAATTAAAGAGGAAAGCATAGTGGCGAACTGTAAAAGGGTCCACCACCAAGCATGCAGTACGTTGCAAAATGATAGGGTCATAACCTCTTTTGATAAACTTTTTAACAAGTTTAACAAAGATAGTATGAAAGTGATCATGACCAAGAATCTTACGAAGTTTATAAATCACATCACCATAGAAGTCAGGTTGTGATAGTCCTTGTCAAACAGGTGAACATTAAAAATATAAGTGATCATGCAAAGACGGTACTAGTAATGATGAATGATGTCAGTGTGAAAGTAGAGCCAGACAACGGTGTAGATGTTAATGTAATGGATGAACACAATATAGGACATACAAACACAGAACAAGAGAAGACACTGAGTTAAAATGTAGCACATTGAAATTGAGCACACTGCAAAATAATCTACCCGTCAAAGGAGAATTCACAACCACGGTTAGAAACAATGCCATAGGTGTAAAAACTAAAATCATCGTTGTCAAAGATAAGATTAATTAACCACCGCTACTGGGAAGATAAACTTTGATTGAACTTGGAATGCTACAGAAAAAGGCAGATGGTTCTTTAAAGCAACCGAATGAACAGATAATAAAGAATGATAATGACCTGGTGAGGACGATTTCCGATAAGTTAAACACAGACGAGATACGCGATATCAACAAAACAGAACAACCTCTCGGTATCTGGATGACATATTGAACATTGACAACCCTTTCTTTTCTACTATGGTTAATAATATATATCCTAAAGAACTTCAACTTAACAAAGTTAATATTTCTGATATTAACGCTTCTTTTCTCGATTTACATCTCTTTGTTCTATATTTGACGTCAAATTTATAAAAAGATAAATGGGAACATAAGTAGGTGCTTATGCATGAAGACTACCAGCACTGGTTTGACCTTGAACCTTGAACAGGAAATGCAGCATTCAAAGACCACAGTGAATCAACGCACAAAAACAAACAACATCTACATGATACGATACGACATCACAAACATAAAATGGTTGAAAATATGGTTATCGCCCTTGAAACGATCAGTGGCAAAGACAGGAATCGCTGTGGGGTTTATAACCAAGTTCTAGGGTGCACCAAACACACTCTTTTACTATTTCATCCCAATAAAACGGGACAATGTAAATAAAGATATCCCCGCCTGTTTATATTCTCTAACAAATAAGGCAGCATTAATAGGCAATATAACACATAAATGATTAAGTATATGTGGATATAAACAAACAAAAAAGCATAGAAAGCCACTAAGTAAGTAGTCAATGACTTGGAAGAAGCCAGAAAAGCAACAGATTAAGGTTGAAACAAGACAAGATTTAAGACGAACATCACACACTACCGTCCTTTGAGGATTTAGGTAGACGTCATCATAGGATCCACAATTTGTCCGGTCATAAAGCAACATACTGAAAAAAGTGTCTTATGTGTTATTGTTCTTGTTCAGTCCATGTGTTTGTTAGCTGTTTACCAACAATCAAACACTACTATATCCGTCAGTTTTGACCTAGGTCCAATATGGCAATCCTTGGACCACTAACTGGGCAAATATAAAATGACTTAATATCATTATATTACACAATGGCAGTATGCAAGTCTTGACATATTCGACTTTCTTGTATATTCATGTGACATTTATCTGACCCCATGTGTAAGATCATATTACCCAGTACATATGTAAAACTCAGATATCCTTATCTGTTATGCAGAAAAAACGAATGTGTACTCTTAAGTGTGAAATAAAGGAAATGTATCGTAAACACATAGTTGTTTGAGCATTATGGATATTGCGGAGGTTGGGGAGGGTGACAACCTCATGTTAACAACCTCTATTGATTTTTGTTGTCAATTATCGAGGTGGTTAAAACATACTCTGCTTATATGCTCATTCCCCTACCCTGCTGCCCTACCGGGATATAATGATTAACAAACCACTTTTTATCGGAACAGAACCTTCATCCGAATTCGATAGAGAGTGATTAGTTCAAAATAGTGTGATATATATAAAAGAGTGTGAGAGTGGACATATAATTACTTTACGTTTGCATCTAGGGGATGCCTCGTAAAGAATGAATGTCATTATGAATTGAAAATTATCGCATAGATATGTTGTACTAACTGACCGTCGTCATTGTCGGTTACTGCGGTAACGCTACGGGAATAGCAATGTTTGTGAAATTATTTTCATTTCTTTTACAACTGAATACAGAAGTGGAGAACGTATAAATACACAAAACAACCTGGGTTCATCAGTGTGAAATATGTATGGCTTTATGTTGACTCACTAAAATATATAAAGTATATGCGATTTTGCCAGATCTGGCCATTCGTTATTTGCTTTAACATGATTATATACTTATTGGCGTCACTTTTCCGTTATTGGAACCATTTAATGGTTAATTTATTTTAGGTTACCATCGATGTAGACATAAACACTAAACAAATAACGTCACAAAATCACTACATAAATATTAAGCCTTATATAGGGTCCATGATTTGTAATAGGTGGAACGTCAAACTTTCCAAAAGTTTCCCGATTGCCCACAGTGTAATGTGTCTGGTGGTATGATTGAAGCATTTCTATTTAACTGAAATGTATTGATTGGACATTACTCTCCGAACAAATAGTTCTGGTCAGCAGAGATGGACATTCTGTAGGAATCTCTCTATAATGAAGCTTTATAAATGTCGTATTCAAACGGAAGGTGCTGTTTAGATTATATCATAATATCATGTTTAATGTCAGCGCCGTGATGAATTCCAAAAAGCAATCTACGACCACGCTATTCAAAACTGAGATATAGGTCCTATAGAAACCACAGCGTCCGAACGCAATGGCATCGTAGGTCCGTACTGTTCTCGTGTTAATGAGAGGTATCGTGGACAGTTAGCGGCACTGATTAAGTTTCATTGAACTGTATATGCGCTGGAGATGTTTTCAAAGAATGTGCGAAACAGGCTGTAGTAGACGCTTTACGATAAGTTCAATGTTATTGATTCTAAACTATTACATTATTGGCAAATCGTAAGAGACAACTGTATCACATTCAGAATAAAATCAGACTTCAATTGCATAGCATCCCATGACGTTTCGTATTTAGTCTGCAAGAAACAGTGCTGGAATGTTTGTCATTATCGCTGGAGGATTAGCTTTCATTCGTTAAACATTGGAATTATTTCAATTAATTAAATTAATATTGAATATGTTTATACACTCAACAAAGTATAGTGCTTCAAGGTACAAGAAGACTGTAATTATAGGTAAATATATTGTAAATATTTTCGTTTATTTCGAATGAAATGGAATATATTAGTAACGAAGAAAAGGCATTTTAAAATCCTTCGAACGAAAATGGAAGAAGACGAGAAGGATGGGGTATCCATACACGACATGCTTATTGATAACACAACAACGGCTGTGGCTATTGCAGAGCCGGAAGAATTTCCGGTAGAGGACATTGACTCAAGAGTAACGCAACATCACAAAAGGGTTAAACATTATAATAAAACGACGCGCGGAGATCAAACTGTAAATTGCTTGAAGACATTTTTCGTTTATATGTTGTCCTACGTTGGGCTAACGTGCACCGTCGTGGCATATTCCATACTCGGAGGTGTGGTGTTTGTTGCGTTAGAAAGTGAACATGAAGTTCTTATCCAAAATAAGGCTGTAGAACTTCAGTTGAATTTTGTAAAATACGTCGAGCATGAAGTTGATATGATTGTTCATATGAAAACAGAATACGTCAATCAGACTTGGGAAGGGACAGATGGCAAATCTATAGCGGACCACGTTCGGGAATTCCAGCAAAATACACATAAACTTGTCAACATTGAAGGCTGGACTGGTGTTGATGACGCATTGGAAGGTGATCGTAAATGGACGTTTGCAGGAGGACTTCTGTATGCTGTCACCGTTATTACTACAATAGGTAAGAATTTATGTATTCTTTAACTGATCGATTTCATGTTATACTACTAATTCATAACAAAGTAATGATTAATTGATTAGCGTGCCTCACGCATGCTTGAGTTAACTTTAAGCTCATGTTGTAATCAAACACAGTACCTATACATCAATGTTTTATTAGGGTTTCCTTAAAATGTACAAAGCGTTGACGTTTAAATAATTAAATATAGATTTAAATTAACATTAAAAATTTAAATAAATCCAATTGTTTTGTTTGTTATTGCAACGGGAATATAGTAACACCTGAATTGTTTAGGATTTTAAATACGAACTAGTTTATACCCATGTGATTCAGGTGAAACAAAGCGTTAAGTTATAATGATAATAAATACAGGAAAGGCGATCCCTTGGAAGCAACAGACATAAACAGGAGAAAAAAGTGCGGTTTCATTGCGTCGGTTCATGAGTGGTACTACAATTAGCAACACCTCTCACGTAATAAACCAGGTTCTAGGGTATATATATAATTTGTGAGAGAGTTAAATTCAGAATAACGAAATTTCTGTAACGTGTGATCTATAAGATACAAGTACAAACATTAAATATTAAATGCGGAGAAATGTGTGTTCAAATCACATACCAGCGGATTCGAACCCGCACATAGGACACCAACTTCGACACAGATCCTCACACAATAGCCGGCACCTTAGACAACCCACCCACCTAGCCAACCTGAAAAGATTGGTTTCGGTGAAATATTTCTCCCTATATATAATTCTGCCTTGTGAACGTGAATTTCTTACGAAATCCCAATTTCGAAAGTTGCCGTAGTGAGATCAAATTCTCTCCATTTATTATATATACTGAATTCACGGTAACCCCAAGATTCGGCACCTTTCATTGTCACTGTCTCAATATAAAGCTGTGTGTGGTTGAACGCTTAAAGGTGGCCCACTCATATGAGCTATAATTGTATGTATATATGCGTCTATATGTTAATTGTGCCTCCAGAAAAGTGTGTTATGATGTAGAGATACAGTTCATCAACGTGTGTTGCAGCTAACTTTTTTAAGGAGTGAATTCATACGCTTGATTTCTGTGTATCTCGTCATAGCTAGGCGCCCTGCCGTAGTTCGTCCGAAGGTTGTCTGTCCTTGGTAGTTCACAAATATTTCTCCCTATATATATATATATATATATATACATATATATAAGCCTAGAAAGCCAGAAAACGAGTACGCAATGACTTCACAGAACCCAGAGAAACAAGGAAACAAACCGTTAAGGGTACGTCTAGGCACGATTTAAGACAAACATCAAACACTACCGTTCTTTGGGGATTAAGGTTGACGTCATCGAAGGGTCCACAATCTGTCAGATCATTGCACGAACAAAACAGAAAGCATAATTTCTAACGGTTAATGGGTTGAGAAACATATAGTCCTTGAAATTACGATATTTATCTAATTTTACAGTGCTTCTTCAAAAGAAAATGGCATAACAATATAAATGACGAAGAAAATATTATAATTCTATTTAAAGTATTGTTTGCATTAAATCTCAACTAGCGTGACGAAAACGTTTCGAAAAGGTGGATAACAAGGAACGAAACATTACACCTTTGTAGAGGTTTGGTTTGGAATGATCCGGGAGTGTCTAAAACACAGCACACCCGAAGACTGCCGCTTCTTTCTTTAAAATATACAATAAATTTGGACGAAATGCACATGATAAAACATCTTAGGCAATCGTTTTGCTATAAATATTGCCAACATTGAATCGCGGTCTTCAAGAAATGCTACTACGATTTCATTGGGTTGTGTTGCTGTGGTTTATATAGGACTAATTTTCTCATTTCACTAAACAATAATAACTGAAAGTAGATGGTGTGCCTAAAGTTTCTTATAGGTAGAAAAAAAGCATTTAAAATCGTTTCATGTTTTTCCGCACGCTGTTTAATATAGATAAATACGTCCTAGCGTCACAAGATATAATTGTTTGTCATTTGTGTTTTTCTTAAACCTGAAGCCTTCTGTAAAGACATAAAGCAACTGTATTCTCTGAATATGCCACATACTTTAACGTCTATCTTCGGTAACAATCCACTGTTGTTTGATTTACGCAAGTATGGATTTTGAAATGAGTTCAGAGCCTAGTGGATATATTAATGACAAAACCAAATCAAGTAAACTGACATGTTTATGCTGCATTAAGTATTGATGCCGAGAGCTAGTGTGTGCACATTTGTATCGTAATCGTTTTTACTTTCGATGAGTGTATATGATTAAGGACATTTCACACAGAAAAACTATTTTTTTCTAAAAATATGAAGACTTCAATTATAATGTATACATCAACAACTTAGTAGCTGATTTACGTACTATTTTTAAATAGTCTGGGCAGCACTCTATGCTTTCACGTTTCACCACTTTGTCCATTCCTTCACTACAGCTGATCGACGAGGAAGCAGAAAAATGTTTATTTGTACAGATCCTTTGTATAATACAACTTCCATAATTCAACATTGTACCGAGTCTAACTCGGCTAACGTGTCACCATTTTAACATTGCAGTATATAGACAAATACGTACTGAAAAGGGCATTTCTTGGCAGCATCAAACACAACCATAAGAGAAAATTAGAACACTCGGTTTTATTGAGTGTGTTCATGAGAGGTAATATAAGGTACAACACCTCTCAAGCCCCTAGCACCATCTTAAATGGTATATTGTATTATAAAGTAATATCTGGAATAAGAACAAGTGCATACATATGAGAATCATGTTATTATACGCTGAGTACTGTAAATTCAGTGAGAAACATATTAAATAATATGAAACAAATTTAATCAACTTTATTTACAAACATGTTTAAAATGATAAATAGAGTTGTGTCTGAAATTAACTCGTAAATGACCCCTTCAATTACAAATTCGCGAATGGCGTGTCGATAATTAGGAATGCTCGAGTATTCTGAGTTGGCGTGTTACACCTTTATACCGATTAAGGTGATTGATATTCATCAACTATTTCTATTTTAAGGTATGTTGGAAAAAGTGTCTAGTATAGTTTATTTGTTCATATTTTGTGAAATTATGTTTCACTTTCTCGTTGTCAGATACAATTCTATCAGGACAAAATTTATCAATTTTGTTTTTAACATTTGATGTGTCATTGACATTTTAAATATTGGGTTTTATTCAACCCGGGGCTAGAACCCGCGTGAACGATAGCAATCACGTCTATCTCGATTTAAATTGGCAAAAAGCCTGCTCTGAGTTGAGCAATCTATGAATCCATGCATTTTTGTTCATGGAACATATTTTTCGGTGCAAACCTCCTTTTCAAATATTCTGTACGAATCAAGCTTAGGTTGGGATTGAATATCGTTTCTCCGCGTAATCTTATAATTATACATTTGGTTCTAACGACTCGAATAAACCGTCATTATAATAGAAATCACGTTCCACTATATACAATGTTACCAAAAGGAAATGATTACCTTCTGTGTTAAAAGTTATTCTATATTCGTAGGCGAACGCAAATACTTACGACGCCTTTCGCGAAACGCAAGACATTTTTTATAGGGTGTTGGCACGAGTGTCTGACCAAAGATTGCCTCGTGGTAGCGGCCTCCCCAAGTAGCACACTGCGCACGGGAGATTTTCTCACCCACAAGGGTTTTGCGATTGCTACTGTTCTTGTGCATATTGTACACAAAGGTAGTACAATGTGTTTCTGATCGTTTGTATTACTAATGACAGTCGATTACGGTTATTTAAAACCCTGTATAATTATGGACAGTATACTATGGTTATTATATAACCATGTATAATTATTTTCATGGTAAGTAAACCGTCTTTTAATTTAGCAGTTGTTAATGTGTGTATGCGTATAATATGTATACACACTTGTTCAATGTAACACGTATGTTATAAAAACACTGTAATTGTGTCACGTGTGTTAATAGCCAAAGCACAGAAATCGCCCCTGATTTCACTCGGATAGACAATAATCCGAATTGCAAGAGCGCTTTCGGTCTATTGACCTTCTTTAGTTGCAACATGAAATCCTAAACGATTTCTATTTAATGTATAAGTTTTCTCATTTACTTATGTAATGAGGTTTTACTTTATGATTGTACACTGTGATCGACCAAATAAGTATATATAGTTTGTTCAATCTGTCCTAATTAGATTATAACAGATTGAATACTTTATATATGTTCGGTTTTTATTGAAAATGATATTTCGAAGTACAGTAGTACCGTAAGACATGTCGGGTTGATACCAAATATATTGTCTTTCAATGAAAATGCAGCAAAATGTATAGACACGACTGTGTCTTATAGATAGGATGTATTCCGAGGAATACAGTATTTGTAATTCACTCTTCGGGTTGATACCGAAACAAAATTTGGAGTACCTCCAAATGTGAGTAAATATGGTATAAAAACAAATAATATATTTATATAAGCAACCTAAAACACGAATGTGTCATATAGTATATATTCCTAGGAATAATATGCAGTTTAAACGTCGGGTTGATACCGAAACAAACGTGTGTAAATCTGTACTTTAAAACAGATAGTATATGTTGTAAAGATTGCTAACAGAAATGAATTATACGATGTTTTCAGAGCTGACGTGCGTGTAACTCAGTCGATGTAGGGACAACGACTCAAGAAATTCGTAACCTTTTAGTACGTCAAAAACTTACGATACTATTGTGCGTGAGGATATATGAATCCTATAATGTTTTTACTAAATTGTGATAATCCGTTATTTGCTCATATGGACACTAATATTTATCCACCAGAGCCCATGTTGAATAAAGCCAACAGTTCGGATACCATAGCAGAATTTCTCGATCTTCATCTCTCGATTTCAAATGATTATATACATACTTAAATCTATGATAAGAGAGATAACTTTAATTTTTACATCATTAATATCCACACTTAGATGGGGACGTGCCTTGTGCTACATCATACGGGGTTTATATCTCTCAGCTAATGCGTTTTGCTAAGGCATGTAACGACCATAACTATTTCCTGACCACTTTACATGGGGAAATTTGTCAGAAATGGTTACGACCCTTTATAGGCCTTGAGCCAGGACCCAAATTTTCGTTATTGCTACCAACTCTGGTGGCAAATTCTATCAAATAATTTTGGAAAGAGCAATGTCTATAGATAACATTTTTCCATGATAGCAATCTGGAATAATTGGATATACAGTTTAATTCGAACAATATTAGGTGTATAATTGTAATTTTGGATGATCATTTTTGCACATTATGATTTTGTGATAATTGCTGATATACTTTTAAAATATGCAAGCAAGTTTATAATTCATATTAGTTTTAATACAGAATACATAAGCTTTGTTTCAACATTGCATTCTGCTTAAAATCACTATTTTGATTAACATTGGAGTAAAATTACCCCACCCACTATTGACACATTTGTTATGCATTAAGGTATATATTTTTTATATATTATATGCATTACGAGGTCCGAGTATTAACTTTCATACCCCATCCATTTAACAGGTAATATTAAACAGCTTATCGCATTTGTTTCAGTAAACATTGTTTTTAAACGTGTTTGATTGTCGAAACATCTGTTTTGAAATCCTGCTAATATAAGCCTTCCCATCGCAAAATGGATTTAAGGCGGGTCCACCAAATGTGTATAAAATTGTAAGAATCAGTAATTCACAACTAGTCTACGATGATTTAATTATTATAGTATGGAAGTATATACTGTGAAACGTTTAGGCCTTTTCTTGCATATACCTGAAAAGAGGAGACACTCATCTAACAGGAAGTGTAAGAATTGTAAATTATTATTATTTAAATTTTCTTATATATGCATATATTGCACAAAAGACACAAACAGTCCAATTGATTATAAATAAGGGAAATGTGAGTATTTCCACTTTTTATAAGTCCATTTTGAGGTTTATGCGTTATTCAATACTTATTATGATCGAGACATTTGGAATATGTATTACACATAAAGACACGAAGCTATAGTTAACACATGCAAACACAAAATCCAATAAGATACCTATTTTAATGCCTTTACTTGCAATATATGTCTATTTTAACAATATTTAACACCAGTTTGAATTACCCCACCCACAAAACTCTGGATGTCAAGTCCATCGTGCTATTTCCACGGCCACAGGCTGTATGCGCTCAAGGAGGGTGACGGCGTTAAAATGCAATCATTTAAAATGCTAAAACCTTATTATTTTAATGGTACGGTTACAGCCATATGTCTGGGGTTCACAACAGTCATTTTTTTCTAGCAAATTTGTTTATGAGTTGTTCTAAGGAGTATACTCCCTCCGCCAAGACAAGAATCTCTCAGTGGCACGGTAGTATGTCTGCACTGTCACGAGTTGCAACATGTCTGTACGCCTTATACATGCACATCCCATGGCTACGTTTTGATTGGTAATATTCAAAGTCTTTGGAATAATAAAAGATAATTAATAGTACTCATATCATATCTCGTTTAAATAATAGTTAATAGTATTACTTACAATTACAATATTGAATTTAGTTAAAACAACAACAGCAACAAAGAAAACAAACTTACACATAAGGATCGGTACCCAGGATATCGGGATAGTACACATTTGAAAACTCAGAAAACTACAATAATATGGTTTTCTTGGTAGTACTTTTTGCGAATTAAGGGTATACATTTGTAAAACAAACAACTCAAAATTAACAAGATAGGCCATTTAAACAATGAAAAGTGAGGTATGTGCATAAACTTCATTTCTAAAGGTTTTTGATCGTATCTTAGATTTGTTTTCTCTTTGGCTCAACTGCTTTGGTTATTCAGTACAATTATGGATACATTTTCAGGTGTTTCTAATTAAGTACTGCTATTTATATTTACAACAACTTATAAGTGTATCGTTACTATTTTTTCTGGGTGTTGACCTTATTGTTAAAGATTTGCTTTGGATGGGATATACTTTTATTTACACTGTCTTGTCAAGAAGGTTTAATAGCGAGGTTGTGTGCACATAACATCAATTTAAGTTAACCAATAGGCCGCATTGCCTACTGACCGTTTCAAGTCGCTTATTATGTATTCATCACTCTTTATGTTTGTATATTGTCCCATTCATTGAATATTTAATTTGATTTTGTTTTATTGAGTTTGTTGTTCAGTGTTAACCTACGGTGCAATTGTCTTTGAGTGCTGTGGTTTATATAGGACCATTTTGCTCATTTTATGTATCTAGATGCTGACAATGCTGCTGACAAAGCTACAGTAGTCAATTTACTTCATCTAACGCTTCATGTGAATACCCACTTAGTCCATACATTGTTTGCCATGACAATGCAGCGGTCTCATTTGTGGTTTTATTGGATGGATTTTCGGGTTCGAATCCCACTGGAAGCTTGACTTGTACGAGGAAGTGTCGATTCTTACGGACGGCGGGAGGTGTACAGTACTGCTTTCTACCCAGGAAAAGTGGATGGTCTGCCTCAATCCACAAAAAATCGACATACATGTGTTGAAAATGACGTAAAACACCATACAAACAAACAAACAAACAAACACATTGGGTGGATTTATACAATATACGACTTGTAAACATCGTTAAAATAGACATTTACTTACCAGTTTCAATCGTTTTTATTAATTTAGGTCTTTATAATGTAATACCTCATCAAAAGTCCCATTCTTGATAAATATTGCTTACAAGTCATAAACAAGAGACCTCGCTTCGGCCTCGCCAAAAAGTGCTCACATTTTAAAGAAATAATTACAACAGCAATTCCTAATATAACTCTATGTAAAACTGTGACTGGGGTCAAAGTTTACCCCAGTATCACCATTTGAACAAACTAGTTAAAGAACTAACAGCTAATACTACATGCAAAATATTAGATACATAGCTCATGTAGATTTGGAGATTTTTACAGGCTTGTCTTTAATGGCTTTACTCCATGTAATTGTGTGACCCACAAGGTAACACTTAAGTCAAGTAAGGGTCATCGTTTGCACAGACTTAGTAGAGAACCATAATCTTATGCTACATGCCAAATATTAGACGTCTATCTGTGGCAGTTTCAGAGAAGATTGTTTTTAAAGATGTTTATATATAACTGTATGTAAATATGTGACTCCTGGTGTATGGCCAGTCATAATCACAGGGTCACCATCTAAGCAACTTTGTTAGAGGACTAAAAGCTTAGACTACATGCAAAAAATTAGCCGTCTAGCTTTTGTAGTTCACAAGAAATGGTTTGTTTTTAAAAGATTGTCCTATATAACTCTATGTAAATATGTGGCCCCTGGGGCGGAGTCAAATATGACCCCAGGGTCACCATTTTAATTTGTTTTTGTAGCAGGCCATAAGCTGATGACATATGCAAACTATTAGACCTCTAGCAGTTTAGGTTTCAGAGAAAATTATTTTTTAAAGAAACCTTATTTTTATTTAAAAGGGGAAGATAACTCTAATAACAGGAAACCGCTACCCTTTTGGCACTTTTTCTTTCTCTACAATGTACTCCATAACATGGTACCAGTAAGAATTTGCCATCTGAGATGGTAGCGAAAAGACGTCTGGCGCATGGTCTATTAGTTTTACAACGCACTTCATGCTAAGTGATTGAAGCATTTACAGTCAGTCACTACACTTCACTTTCCTCGTGCGCGATGATCACACTCCGTGATTGCACCTTCTGGAACCGTGAAAGGGCAGGTACATAAATGTTCGTCCCTCAGGTTTTCCTGTCGTACCATATATTGGTTTTCTCTTGGTCTGCAACTGTTGTGGTTGTTCAGTACAATTGAGGATACTTCCTGACTATGTTGAACATCAATCATAGATACCCGTATTAACTTCGATACGGCTAAAACCTCCCTATTCCCCCTAGATCTAGGTTTTTATTTCGTAAATCGGGAATCCAGGAATTCCATAATAAGTTTGTTTTAGTTTCTGCTGATAAAGCAGCTAATAATATAATTATTGTTTGACGTCAATGTTTTATCTCAGGAACTCGAGAGTACTAATTCATATACTCCCGTGCAATCTACTGAAGATAATGTTGTTTCGACGCATATCACTAAGTGCAAGATTTTCAAGCCTGGAATAGACGAAAAGCAAAACAGACATCCAACGATGTACTGGATTCCCAAATTACACAAACAACCATATAAAATAGTATGTTAATGGACCTTTGGAAACGGCCGAACACAACACATACAAAATATTGCAGTCTCGGTTTGATCGAGACTGTTCATGAACGGTAATGAAATATGCTAGCTACCGCTCACGCCCTCTAGCCCCGGGTTGAGCAGAACTCAATATTCATAAAATCAATAGTATATAATTTTAACCATCCCGAAGATGGCATGCATATGGCGGTGGACATAGAGATTTTCCTCCCCCATGTCCAGCGGCGTATGGTCCCAGTATCTTATAAAATAATATGCCCCGAAGAGCGAAATAAACAAAATGGAATTTAGTTAGGAGCAGCGGTTATGAAGCCTGTATATTACAAGTAACAGCCAAAAGACTAAATTAAAAAGCAGACAGCATATCCTATGAGTAGTTAAACAATACCCAGAGTATTTTATCGGCAGGAGTAGTGGAAACACCGAATCGAAAAAAAAATTAACTAAGAAAACAAAAGCAATTGAAAATGTACCACCGATAACTAAATATAAGTATCGTGCTCAGCGACCTCCAAAGATTGAATGAATAACAGTCCTGATTGCCTGTTTTATTTTCAGTTCTAGTTCTTGCACCACTACAAATATCTCCACACATCTTGTCTTATTGCCGTTAAAGATCACGTTAAGCAATATTGTGCTTAAGCTTAAGAAAACTCTGGGATTAATTTGTTTTGGTCTATTAAATATTCAGGCGACGTTCTTGATAAAATTTGCAATAAACGTCAAGCTTCATCCATAACTACTTACCATTTTTCTACATTATCTACAACATTACCACACAACCTTATAAAAGACAAGCTTATTGCTCTCATTCAAACAACTTTTGTTAGGGAAAATACTACCTTTTGGCCTGTAACAATATTAAAGCATTTTTACTAACAGCAGTTTGGACAATTACACTATGTGGACTTGCCATGACGTTTGTGAATCACTTATTTTTCTATTAGTTAATATTTTCGTCAGGTATGGAACTAGCGTTTATAGACAAATTGTTGGTATCCCTATGGGTACGAACTGTGCACCCCTTGTCGCAGATTTGTTCTTATATTGCTATGAAAGAGATTTCATGTTGATTCTTTCACCAGATACCCAGGCAGATGTTATTGAAGCCTTAAATGACACCTCCCGGTATCTGAATGACATATTGAACATTGACAACCCTTTCGTTTCTACTGTGGTTACTCATATATATCCTAAATAATTTCAACTTAACAAAGCTAATATTTCTGATATTAACGCTTCTTTTCTCGATTTACATCTCTCTGTTGAAAATTATGAAATCAATGACAAGAGAGATGATTTTAATATGATATTGTTAATTATCCCCAGTTAGATGGGGATGTTCCCCGAGCAACTTCTTATGGGGTATATATGTGTCTCAACTTATTCGTTTTTCCAGCGCTTGTATTCGAGTAGAGGACTTTTCTATTCGTAATATTGTATAACTAAAATGCTACTCCATCAGGGCTATCGTTGCCATTTGTCAAGCCTTTGCAAAGGTTTATTATCGTAACCCTGATCTTCTTTCCAAATATAACAGTAATTTAAAAACTCTTCTGCGACAAGGACTATCACAACCGGATTTCTATGGTGACGTGATTTACAAACTTCGTAAGATCCTTGATCATGATCACTTTCATACTATCTTTGTTAAACTTGTTAAAAGGTTTATCAAAAGAGGTTATGACCCTGTCATTTTGCAACGCACTGCATGCTTGGTGGTGGTCCCATTTACAGTTCGCCGTTATGCTTTTCTCTTTAATTGTGCGATCGGGCAGGCTGTGGACCATATGACGACGTCTACCTAAAACCCAAATGAACGGTGACCTTTTATGTTTGCAATCTTATCTTGCCGCGCACTCTATGATTTATTCTCTCGTTGCTCTGGCTTTTGCCAAGTCATTGAGTGCCTTCTGTGTGGCTTTCGAGGCTATTTTTGTTTTTAATTGATATAAAAACGAGCATCTTTGTGTTTTACTTATATTGTTTATTAATGCTGCCTTGTTGGTTAGAGAATAGTTCATGTCGGGGATTTCTTTATTTTACACTGTCCCGTTTTATTGGGATGACAGTAGGGTAAGTGTGAGGTTTGGTGCACCCTAGAACCTGGTTTAAACCACCGTTTCAAGGCGGTAGCCCTACTGTCAACCCTTTTTGTGTTTGTGACGTCATATGTCTTTATTCCTTATTAACATTGTCATTCATATTTGTCTTTTTGCGTCTTTTTGGGAATACTGTGTTCTGTGAAAGCTGCATTTCCTGTTTCCTTTTATACTTATTGTTAAATCTGTTTATAACATATACGTGTGTCGTTTCTTAATTTCTCTTAATGTGGACTTTATTGAATCTATTTCCTTTTGATTGGATGTACTTTTATTTACACAGTCTTGTCAATTTGAGCGCTGGATACAGGATAATAGTGAGGTTGTATACACTTAAAAACCAGTGGGCCTTATTGCCTACTGACCAGTGGGCCTTATTGCCTACTGACCAGTGGGCCTTATTGCCTACTGACCGTTTCAAGTCGGTAACCCTGTATTCACCACCCTTTGAGATGTTTATTGTCCGTTTTATTGTATACTTAATTTGCTCTTTGTTTGTGGTATAGTGCGGATCTACGGTGACACTGCGTTTGGCTGCTTTAGTTTCTATAGTACCATCTGTCATTTTAGAACAGTTATGTATGGTGTATTTTAATATTGCTGTGACAATGTTGGTTATAACTATCACATAATGGAATAAGTCTAAAGTAAGAGTATTTATCTAACTGCACGAACCTATATTGTTTATGGAACACATTTGTTATGCGTGGTCAAACATAAACATTGCTCTGATTATCGGGCACTAAACAAACACAGCATTTGGAAACGCAAAATCTACCAATTGCGATAAAATCTAGGCACCGTAAATAATGAAATCTGGCGGCTCTGTTCAAATGGAATAAAGGCATGTAGGAGGAAATTATCATTTAGTTCCATCTTATGTTCAGCTGACATTACTATGCAAGATATTTTCAACATTAATACGTCATAATGACATATATTTTAACAGCCGATTCCGTGTGAAATCAGTCAAAAGAATACGATCAGAGGAAAAAGCACAAATGGGAATGATCAGACTGGATTACATGTTTACATTGAAAATGAATCATTATATCAATCAACCGTTATCGGTTCACAACAGGCTAATTGATTTTGTTGATAGAGTTGCCGGTATAGTCATGATATGTGAATAACCAATCAAAGAACATATCCATAGAACAATAAAATATAGAACGCGATGGCATCATAATCAGCACAGGCCTTTGAAACTTCGTAGATATATTGATATTGCTTAATGATCTCGTGTATGCCCAGGTATGAAGAATATGATAGGTGACCTAAATAAAAAAAAGACTACAATGGAATTACATGAAATTGCGTGTTACATCCTGTTTACGCCTCATAATGTATTGGTTTTTATATATTATATATACATGATCATTTATGTATAATTATACTTATTTTGCCTATTAATGCTGCCTTGTTTGTTAGAGAATATAACCCGGCGGGGATATCTTTATTTACACTGTCCCGTTTTATTGGGATGACAATATGGTAAGAGTGACATTTGGTTCACCCTAGAACCTGGTTTTAACCCCCAGCGGCCTTTCTTGCCACTGACTGTTCAAATGCGGTAGCCCTATTGTCAACCCTTTTATGTTTGTGATGTCATATCTTGCTGTTTAGCCAACATTGTAATAAGTGCTTGTTTCTGTTCGTGTTTCGGGTTGAATGTGGCCCTTGAATGCTACATTACCTGTTCCACCATTTTTATCTTTTCAATTCTGGTTCCTGTTATGATGTTTAACTTATATATTGCCAACCTTAATCATTGTCGGATTTTGTAGGGTCACATGCAAACTGTTTTGCGTGTCTCTAGTACAACTCAATAATGCTGTAAGCTAAATCTATATATCACTGTAATTGTTGTTTTGCACGCCTTGTTTTAATAAATACTGAAAAGATTCTCACGAAGAAGCAACACACAAGAGAGAAAAGTTTTATTGAGTCTGTTCTTCAGAGTTAATATAACGTGCAACATCTTTCACGCCTCCTAGCACCGTCTTAAAGCTACAGAGTCCCTATATCAATCGAGTTCTTCTTTGTAGGCGTGTCTTTATTTGTAACTTCGTGTTCACCAGCTCATGTCGAAAGCGGGTATTTAAGCGAGCAAATATAGCGCATGAAATCATTTACTGTATATACATCGACCAGTGCACATCGTACCTATACAGAGGTAACAGTAATTTTTACCGAAAAAAAAAGTTAGCTTCTTTCGGGGCTCGAACACACGACCTTCTGATTTCAAGTCCTGTGCTCTATCCACCGAACAACAACGCTACTTGAGAAAATAGTATACTAACTACCATATATTATGAGGCAAAATAACTTAATATATTTGAACGCAACTAAAGATGGTTCAATAAATATGCAGTCCATATTGTCGCACGTGTAAATTAACATTGCCTGGTGTAATACTGTATCTTATCAATATGAAACTAATACTTCGTCTCAAATCAACCATATATCACCTTGTTATTAGCGCTTGATGAGTTTTATGCGCGCTCTTGTTATTACGTAATGCCTATTTAGTGTTAAAAATGCTACAAAATACCAATAAATAGCAGTGGTCTAGAGGTTCAGCATACATCTTTCAAATCTTACAAGTGCAAGACTGTGGTTCAAATCCCGTTCCGGGCAACTATTTTTTTATCACATATGTTCTGGAGCCGTATATTTATCGACGTTACCTGTACGGAGGCTAAATAAAAATGTGAAATTTAGCGTATCGATTTCTCCTTATATACCGACTTTTGGGGTGTTCGTCGATTTGAAACTACTTCACACGTGACTCATTCATATTCATGAGTTATTACCAGTTAAAATAGGGACTGTACAGCTTTAAGCGATATTCTACTTTAATGTCATAAGGATTTGGCTTGTTGATGTCAAAGGATCGATAAATAATAATACTACTGAATATTAAACGGACTGCGTTCTGTGAACGCCATTTGTTATGTTCGACTTTTGTATCTATGTATAAAGCTAAATTAACATTATGCTTATGCACATATGTTGGCTTAGAAATACAATCCTGATATATAATAAACGAATCCTTGAAACAAATTGGAAGTTTCCTAACTTTTGCTTTATTTTTTTTATAATTTAATACATTTATACTGACTCCCGCCATTTCCGCCTGTCATTAAGGACATATTTCGAGCCTATTGTATTTGAGGGGGATAGAATTTCTATAGGTAACTTTAAATCACTTAGCCATACAGTTTCATGAGCAAAGTGTGATATTCAATTTTCTTCAGATTATGAGGCTCACCCAATAAAGCATTTGTGACCATTACACATAATAACACATTAAAGAATATTGTATATTTATTGTGCTCTGAGTTTTGGTCTTAAAACAATTAAGATATAAATACCAGATAAGTTGTGGATTCAAAAGCTAAATTATGAACATATATTTCTTCATTAAAGTAAATTACAAAGTGTTGTTAAGCTATTATTACCCTCAATATAAAAATGCTATACAAATAAAAAACGTGCCTCAATTTATATACCTGAGTTGATCAGCCATGAAGCGTGCTGGCTGTAAATATTCAAGCTTCCCATGCTTTTTCAATGACCAAGTAGCGTTGGGAAATGTGTCCTTAAGTATATAGATGCATGGTTATATCATACAGAAATGTAAAGTAAACGTATTTCCATTGCTACGAATCAGTAGTGTTATCACTTACTTGAGTGAGCACCGAACCCAACCATTGTGACTTTAAAGTAAAATACCGCTTTGGCTGGTGCTAGGAAGCTTCGTGAGAGGTAGTGCGTCTTATATTATCTATCTTGAACAGACTCGATACAACCGCCTCTTTCTTCTCTTGTTTATGTGTTTTTCTTATGACTACTCCCTATTTCTAAATTTGATGAAGTATTTATACTGAGAAGTATTGCAATTATGTGTACGCTCTGTTGAATACGTGTTTTATGCATATGATTGCTCTACGTAGGCAGTTGAAAGGTTTCGTGTCGATGGAATAAACCTAATCTACCAGTTTGTCCTACTTAACTTTATACAAACTTGTCAGTCAGTATTTGTTAAATAATGTTAAGAATTAAAAATATCTTACTATGGCCTTTCAACAAATGCAACAACATCTAATAATCGCAATACTATTTGTTGCATGAACGTTATGTCACAAGTATGCCAATTAATCATCTTGAAAAGAAGCGAACACGTTTCTGTATACACAAGTTAATACATAGAGTTTAATTAACATTGTTGAAGTGATACGGGAAATAATTCCCGAGTGAGAAAGATTATTGCGATATAGAAACGAGTGCGTTTTCGCACGAGTTTCTATATCGCAAGATTATTTCTCACGAGTGAATTATTTTCCGTATCACGATTTTTTTTTAATTAAACTATATAATATATATTCTGTGATGAATTTCTTTCCAATCGTCCTTTGACACAAGTATTCCTTCTTCTGTCACTCCTTTGGCGACAACGCGGCGTCAATACGTGACGTAACATCGTGACGTATATCCTTTAGTTCATAACATTTGTCTACTGTGCTATCTTGCACACTAGGCGAGATAGCACAGTAGAGGAAGGGATATTTATAGATTTTCTCAAACTGGGAAATATCTATAAGTCATCACAGAATATATAATATATCTGTATTCGGTAATGTGGAATGAGGAAGGTACTTGTATAACACTGATATCGATGAAACGTGTATCCAGTATATACCTTGTATATACTAAACATATGCATAGAAAACACTAGTGCAGCAATATGAATCGTTCGAATGTTTGTTTTATATACAATAAGCATGATTACTTTATATTTCAATCATGACTATATTGAATGCAACAGCATCTCGTGCTTATAGCTTCGTCAACTGTATCAGTCCAACTGAAGAAGCTCGTGACTATAGCTTCGTAGAATGGGTCACGTTCAAATGTTGAAGCTTGTGCATGTAGCTTCGTTGAATGGATCTCGTGCAAATGTTGAAGCTCGTGCGTGTAGCTTCGTTGAATGGAGCAGGTCCATATGATGAAGCTCGTGCTTGTAGCTTCGTTGAATGGATCAGGATCAAATGATGAAGTTCGTGCATGTAGCTTCGTTGAATGGATCTATCTCGTGCAAATGTTGAAGCTCGTGCGTGTAGCCCCGTTGAATGGAGCAGGTCCATATGATGAAGCTCGTGCTTGTAGCTTGGTTGAATGGATCAGGTCCAAATGATGAAGCTCGTGCTTGTAGCTTCGTTGAATGGATCAGGTCCAAATGATGAAGCTCGTGCTTGTAGCTTCGTTGAATGGATCAGGTCCAAATGTTGAAGCTCGTGCTTGTAGCTTCGTTGAATGGAGCAGGTCCAAATGATGAAGCTCGTGCTCGTAGCTTCGTTGAATGGATCAGGTCCAACTGATGAAGCTCGTGCGTGTAGCCTCGTTGAATGGATCAGGTCCAAATGATGAAGCTCGTGCTTGTAGCTTCGTTGAATGGATCAGGTCCAAATGATGAAGCTCGTGCTTGTAGCTTCGTTGAATGGATCATGTACAAATAAAGAAGCTCGTGCTTATAGTTTCGTTTAATGGAGCAGGTCCAAATACAGGAATGCTGCTATGGTATCAGAACTGTTGGCTTTATTAAACCTAAATTCTGGTGGACACAAAGAATGAATGAAAGAAAGCTACTTTTATCCCTTGTTTGTGTTTGTTGTTTCCAAGGGAACTCCTTTTCAGTATTTATTATCAATATTGAATATGTCATCCAGATACCAGGATATTGTAGTAAACAAAGCAATAATGTCTCTCAGACACATTCAACATAAAATCCTTTTCAGAGAAGTATAATAAAACAAATCTGCGATAAGTGGGGCACAGTTAGTACCCATAGGAATACTATAAATATCAGTGCAAAAAATCCAACAAATTGAAAATTAAAAAATTAAAAGTTGGCTAAAACATGCGCCCCGAACAATAGAGATAATACCTATATTAAATCATTTAGATAAGAGTATATTAATTTAATGGCTTAATTTGAGCATTTCACTTATTTGTTAAAAACGGCAATGCATCAAATATGTATTACATTTCTATAATTCAAATTTCATGATAGCACAAACCTAATTTGAAGGTGAATAGTCGGCTCAAATTAAAAGATACGGTCTATTTAGACCTTAATGATTCCCTAGCCTAAAAAGGTTGATATGTCTGAATCAGATAGATAGCATGTAAATGGTATAAGTAATTCTTAGCATTACCGATAGTACTATTTTGAATTAATAGAGAGTGACAGCAAATACCCCTCCCTTAGTCTCTGGAATGATGCATTATATGTAAAATAAATTATGTACACAATGTAAGATATATTTTGTATTAAATTTATATAAACTAAATATATATACAGTCGAACCTCGATAGCTCGAAGTCAGCGGGACCATAGGGATATGTTCGAGCTATCGGTGGCTTCGAGGCATCGAGGTAACGGTAAAAACCAAAATATCTATCCGAATGTGTGTACCACCCGAAATAGTGTTACTTGTGTACATGATGTATCGTTCTCGGTCTGTTTTTTATGTTCATGCATGTTTGTTTAAACCTCATGACGGATATATAACATGTAATTGTTACACTGAAAATACAAGAAAAACTGCAATAATGTGTTTGTTTTATCATTTATTTAAAGAAATATCACACTAATATATTTTAACATACATTCCGGAAGTCCGAATAATGAGAAAAGGTGACTGGTTTCCGTACACTATTTAATTAGAAAACCAACCGTGTTTAATTTATCATAATTAACAGTAAACGAAGTTCACTAAACATAAATTTATCTGTCTATTATCGCTTTTCAATCATAAATGTTCGCACCTTTAACAACCAACTTTATCTGTTTTCGCACTATGATCGAACTTGCTATAAACAAATACAAACTCGTTGATTACAATTAATACGGCCGACGTCGCATGGCAACGAATCATCACCTACGATTAAGCGAGGTTTAAATTCACACACAAATGGATCTTCGGACCGTAAAAAGTATTCGAGCGAGCCGGGGTATTCGAGAAATAATATTCGAATAATCGAGGTTAAATTACATTGAATTATATAGGAGTTGTGTCGGCACCGGAAAATATGTTCGAATTACCGATGTTATTCGAATCACCGGTGTTCGAGCTATCGAGGTTCGACTGTATATGATATCTTTATTTTCCATTTGGCTTTTTATTGAACGAGTATTCAACCAGTTTCACAATCATATTTATCTGCTGAATATTGACCTGTTTTCGTTGCAAAACATATGAATTGAAGGGAAACTATCTAAATCACTTGCTAATAGCATGATATGCCGTCGAGTACGCAAACAGTAAGCAGATAAAATTAAACGTAAGGTCATTTCTTCTATATTTCAAAACAGTATGTTAATTTGCACTAGAAATAAATACATATTATTGCAATGTCATGTTGTGGTTTTAGGTTATGCAAACCCTGGTTCCATGTTCACCGTCATATGCATACCATCTCCGTGATGGCTAAACTGTTCGTAATATTGTCATTTTAAATATTGTGTTTTGCGCAACCATGGGATAGAGATCAAACCGAGACTGCTACATTTTATATTTATCGGCGATTTATAAATGACCCCTTTCATACATTCTTATATATCACAGTAACGTTTTAGGTGCAATGTGGCGGAGTCTCCTCGTGCTTACAATCAGAAATGTTATGCATTCCTATGCTTGGAGGTCGCTGAGCCCGGCAGCTATATGCAGATATCGGTGGTACATTCTCAAATACTTCGTTTTCTTACTTTAATTTCGAGTAGGTGGTTCCACTACTGCAGCCTTTCCAATACTGCAGCCTTTAAAGGCTCTAAGTATTGTTTAATCACCTTCAGGATATGTTGTCTGCATTTTAATTTAGTATGTTGACTGTTACCTGTGATACGCACGCTGCATAACCTCTGCTCCCAACTAAATTTCATTTTGTTTCAAGTTTTTCGTCCATTGTTTTCTCGTTTAGTGCAAAGTATTTGGTTAGAAACTGGGATCATACGGCGCTAGCCATGGAAGAGTACGAAAATACCACTTTGAAGGTTCCATGTTTGAAGATTCCATGTTAATCGTCAAATGCATACCGTTTTGGGATGGCTAAACGTTTCGTACTATTGACATTTTAAATATTGATCTCTGCTCAACCCGGAGCTAGAGGGCGTGGACGGTAGCAAGCATTTGCCACTACCGTTCGAGAACAGTCTCAGTCAAACCGGGACAGCAATATGTTATATTATCGTGTTCGGCGATTTCCGAATGTCTTCTTTCATACTCTTTTTACAATATATACTATGGCTACAAAAATAGATCAATATATTTACTTTGCCTCCCAGAAAAATAGAATTGAATTGGATTTTATAGTCGCACCAACAGCTAAGGTAATATGGCGACTTTTTCAGCTTCCATTAGTGGAGCGAGACCCCAGGTGACCCTTGGAGCAATTTTCTTGGTGAAAGTGCCGCCAGCCAGCTGGATAGCTTCCTCACATAAATATTCTTAGGTCCATGAGTGATCGAAACCACAACGGTGATGGGCAAGTGATTTCAAGTCAGAGACCAGCAAATATGTCATCGATAAAATGTAATACGCCACCAAATAAGTACGACTTCCTGGAATGTAACATTTCCTGTGACTTTTATAGCTACTTAAATAAATTGTGTAAAGGTACATGTAGATATACAAGACGTACAAGAAACAAGCTAGGCTATATTCTTTAACAAACTAGGCAGGATAGTAACATGCAATATACGTATAACATACATATGATCATATATATAGGTATATGAAAAAGTCTTTAAAGCCACAAAGTAAGTATTGCAGGCCTTGAATTCACCAACCATTCTTGAGAATATTCTTAGACTTAAGCTCAAGTATGCAAATTTCAATCACAAATATTTCTATAAGTTTACAGAACAAACGTTCATAACAAGCTGCTATGTATACATATGATGCATACTAATAAATAGCAACTTCTTACGACTGTTTATCTTTGAAGGTCATGAAATACTTGTGAATGAATTTTCAATACTTGAGCTTAAGTCTAAGAATAGTTTGAAAAATGGTTGGTGAATTCCAAGCCAGGACTTGGTAGAAGCCATAGTAACAAGTGAATAAACCATTAAGGGCACGACAAAACAAGATTGGACGTGTTTGGTGCGTATTTTAAGACGAGTGTGTTGTTTAATTTGTAAGACATGAGTGTTGTTTATTTTGAGACGTCTTTTAATAACTTGTAAGACGTTGGTACCCTTTATTTTCAAGTTGTTTGTGTGTGTTTTTGTATTTTGTCAGACGTGTGAGGGATTATTTTGTTAGACGTTTTGTCCATTTTTTATCTTAAGAATATCCCAAAACATAGTAATTATTTTTGAAAATGGAGCTTATTGCGGAAACTACTGCAATCACAACTGTGGTGGATCAAGCTAAGAATGCATCGGAATCTTACGTTCGAAAGTCAAATTTGCCGTAGTAAACAGTACTTTGCCGTCTGTTTTACACCTTATTATTGTTTGTAGTTATTTAAAATGCGGATAAGATGATCACATTTGTAAAATGAGAAAATTATCTATCGCTTTTTACGATATAAAATGCTCTCCGTCTTTTACAGAAAGCATAAGATGGATCTAAGATACTCATCTTCTGTATTGTTATAGAATCACCTTCGTTATTCAGTGTAGCTCTGTCCATTTTGAAATAGACAGCAAATTTGTATTTTATCCAAATGTTTAAGTTTCGGTAATTAGGACAATAAATCCTGCGATATTATTTTGATTATTATACATCATAAAAAGCGCCTATGCTAACTCCACATAGACAACAATGTGTAATTTCTTACTATCTGACGCGGGGTGATAGTAAACAATTGAACACATTATGACATGCGAAGCTTTGGTGCGCTCTGTTTCTGTGACGTCATCTGCACATTACGGTGAAATTGCTATTGTTTACTCGGAATAACTTCAAAAGAACTTTATGGATTTCAACAAACTAGCACTCATTTTCTTAGATAAGTTATTTCCAATCCAATGATTTAATTAGCATTTTGTTTTAAAAAAATTGTTTTTGAAAATAAACACAATATCCGGCAAAGCAAAATTTGTTGAACTACTCAAAATAAATCTAATTGTGATCTAATTGTGGTCCGAGGGGATTTCGGTATAATAAAATAAATATCACATTCATATGAGAGCGATAGAAAGAACATTCACCTTTCGGATATTGATTATCACCCTCGGCTTCGCCTCGGGCGATATTTCATTTCCTCAGGGTGAACATTCTAACTTTCACCCTCTCATGAATATGATATTTATATATTATCTCTCTGTAACCAGAAGTTATACTCTTTAAAGGTAAAATAACCCGCAGATTGAAAAAGAGTTGGATACATTAGGGACATCTAAATGCTTTATTGATTCTAGTAATCGTTCATGTGTATGTATCCCTTTCAAATAGTGAAATCAAGCATAAAATGTACATGTTTTGATCAAGACAGTTTTACAGAGGGTTTTAAATTTCTTATTTTAATTATCTGAACCGGATACACGGATACACGATTAATCCTTATTATATCAGACAATATAACGTTATATGATTGATATTGTGTGCCTATAGATTATTTATTTATAAAATGACTCAGTGCAGGTGTGTTATATCTGCTCCTGATTTTTATCCAACCCATGAGTCAGATTAATATTATATGCTATGGTTATCCGGATTAGGAAATCATTCCATATGTTATGTGCTGTAAATATGTTTTACCGGACTGATATTCGGAATGTAATGTATTCTATATAATTATGTGATATATATACTTTACCGGACTGATACTCGGAATGTAATGTATTCTATATAATTATGTGATATATATACTTTAGTGGACTGACTCGTGTGCCTTCTTCGGGATGGTTAAACTTCTGTACTATTTATTTTATGAATATTGTGTTCTGCTCAACCCGGGGCTAGTGGGCGTGAACGATATCAAGCATATTTCACTACCGTTCATGAACAGTCTCAATCAAACCGAGACTGTAATATTTCGTATGTATCGTGTTCGGCCGTTTCCAAAAGTCCACTATCATACTATTAATGAAAGCTACATTTCCTGTTCGACTTTTATACATACTGTTGTTCTGTTGTTGTTCTGTCTTCTGGCAAATCACGGAGTACTTACATTGTGACTTTCTAGGTTTTTGTTTTTATATTCATATACACATGATCATCTATGTGTTTTACTTATATTGCCTATTAACACACCTTATTAATTGGAGAATATTAGCCGGGTGGATATAACTTTATTTACACTGCCTCGTTTTATTGGGATATCAATAGGGCAAGAGTGATGTTTAGTGCAACCCAGGGGCCTTTCTTGCCACTGACCGTTCCAATGTGGTAATGTTATTGTCAATCCTTTTATGTTCGTGATTTCATATCTTGCCTTTTACTCATCTGTAGACTTATTGCTTGTTTCTATGCGTGTTTATGGTTGACTGTGTTCCTTGAATGCTACATTTCCTGTTCGACTTTTATTTTCACGCGTACGTCCAATAAACCAAGTTGTATGCATTATATGCTTTTGATGTTTATAAACAAGAAATGCAGGCTGCTGAAAACACTGCCGTATAGTAACATATATGTTGGGTTTTTAACATAATATTTTTTATATATTTCCAGGATATGGGAATATAACACCAAAGACCAGTGCTGGACAAGCTATCACGATGGTATATGCACTGATTGGAATACCGTTGACGTTCCTTTGTCTTTCAACACTCGGGAAGGGCATGGCCTCTCTCTTTCGTGCTCTGTACGGACAAACGTTCTGTATAGAATGCAGACAGCAATTCTTGCTTACTGTGAAAGCTCACCGTGAATCGAGCATATCCGCGGATACAATTGAGATGAATCAAACAGATCCCACTGAACAAGGTTCTGTTGATAACAATCCTGAGGAGGTGATCGTGAAACATGAGCATGGAGAAGTTCCGATAATCATCTGCTTGGTTCTTGCTGTTTGGTACATAGTGTTTGGTGCCATAATGTTCACAATATGGGAACGTTGGACTATATTCACTGGCGCGTATTTTTGTTTTATTACCTTAAGCACTATAGGTTTTGGGGATATTGTGCCTGGATTTACCCACAAGGACTGGGATGATCAGGTCAAACAGGTTGCCTGCTCTCTTTACCTTCTGATTGGCTTATCAACGTTAGCGATGTGTTTTGATCTGATGCAACAGAGGGGGAGGGCTTTTGCTAATAAAATTGCTACTTACATTGGTCTTGTAAAAACGCACTAACAGAAATGTTTATATGACTTCCCAAAACGTGCTTCTTGCATTGATTTTGTTAAAACTCACTAAGAGTTACGTACGATTTTTAAAATTGTATTAATATAGATATGTATTGTCCTAGGAATAAATACAATTATCAAAACATATTTACATAATTATAACTTGCTTTAAAACACCATGCATGTGTTAATATTTCAGTTTGAGCGATATTTGCACTAGTTGTGATTGCTTATACTGTTCAAAATAGTAACGGTTTTATAGTACGCATGACGTTTTTTTATAAGAAACCATCACACTGATAACTGCTTTCTATCACTGTATATATTGCACGTTCGTGCTCCAGTAAGCAATTCAACGCATGCTATTTATATTAAATCATCCAACATATTTGATATGTGCCGTCGTATCGCGTCATTAAGGTCCCGCCTTAATTCCATTAAGCGATGGTAAAGCTTATATAAGCAGGGTTTTATAACCTATATTTCGACAATAAATATAGATATAAAAATCGAACAGGAAGAGCAGCATTTAAGGATGACAGTCAACCAACAACACACACAGAAACAACAAACAAATTTAAAAATGAATGAAAGGCCAAATAAGACATCCCAAACACAAAAGGGTTGACAATAAGGAACGGTCATACGTTTAAAAACAGTTTTTACTGGAAAAACCTGTTTAAAATGACCTATGAAATGTTTTAATATTACAATATGCAAACTTTTTAAGCCGAAATTAAGGTTCATTTCATACCCCAGCAAAACCCTTTTCCCTTCTTGGAGAAGGGGTTCGATAGGGTATGAAAGTTAATACTCGGACCACATAATGTGGTTTTAATTTTACCTCTTTCATATATACCGATGTTTTTCAGCTTTAACACGTTTTGTGAATTTCTCCCAAAGCCAAATATTGAATGAAATAATATAACATATGCTGTGTTGTCCGTTAATAACTAAATCAGGCCCGCAGATGAGTGGAAGCTCTAAGATGAGCAAAACATCTTATTTGTTCTAAATTAGGTTCATACTGACTGCATTTGGATCTTTTGAGCTTCAATATTTGAGGGAAATTCTTGATTCGTTGTAATAGTATAAGCTAAATAACCTATAATGATATCGAATTTGTTTTCAATAATTAGTTGTTTTTTTCACTTGTGAAATATCGATGTTTTGAAGTAATCACAACATTCATTTGTTTGATGAGGTAGTAACGAATGCATAAAACACGTTTCCGAATTAAGTTGTTTCCTGCAAAAATGGCGGCCAGCTATTTCTGTCACGTATTTCAAAACAATTGTGTCCAAAACTCGAGGCTTCGAACGTCCTATAGAGACATAGATGTAGGTATGAATATCAAATGTGGCTTTCATAGAATATAGTCAGCCAAAACGACGCATGAAAACAAATAAAAATTTAAATAGTATTACCGGGAAATAAGGCGTGTGAAATTACAAACTCAAACGGGTTAACAACAGCAAGTAAAACTGAGCAACTGAAAGCGAGAGGAACATATTGAAACAATGGGGCAAGTGGTGTGGAAATGGGACAAGTGTGGAAATTCTTCGAACCAAGTTTCCAGCAATTCAAAGTCTAGAATCTACCAATATGATTGACTCTAAAACGGGTTTTGCTTTGGATAAAACATTATATGGTGAACTAGCCTGAGAATTAATGATTCACAGAAATGTCACCTCACAACAGAAACAACCTAACCGAGTATGCAGTCAATTATGATGAGGACGTTAATGAAGAAGAAACTTTTTCGACTGTGTTCAAATTGCCTAAAACCCAAAAACTATCCCCATATTCAATATGTAAAGTGGCACATCACTGCAATATGACGTCAACCAATATGTAAAGTGGCACATCACTGCAATATGACGTCAACTGGATGATACAAAGAGGTTTTCCAATCCGGCAAACTACGCCACCTAATAATGCATAATAAGCCGTATATAAAAAGAACTGACACTGTTTTGTATGGCAATTAACATGAAAATTACTCAAATTATCAGACTTCATCCAGTTTCATCTGGAGACGAGTTGCCTTAAACGCCGCGATCCTTCTATTTCGTTTCCTTGAATGTCCTTTCAAGTTAACATTCCCTTAATGATACCTAATCAATCATGTCATACAATTACAACTTTAAAGAATTGAAAAGATTTTTAATCGGTTATTAGATATTATATTGAATCAAATGACAGCAACGAGGAAATAGAAAATGTGTCATCGTAAACAATTGTCATGCTGGGTATTCTATTAGAAAAATATATAATCATTAATCAGCCTATTTAGATGTATCGGATGTATCGGGCCTGATAAAATCAAAGTAGATACTTTCCAATTACTGCAACAAAACCCACATTAAAGGGACACACGGCAATCTTCATTTTTGAGAAAACACACGGCGTCGTGTTAGTTTTGTTGACATAACTTGCATTCGTTCTTTCATTAATATTAATTAGAATGGTATAAAACAAATTGTTTTTACATATCGGCAGCGATGCTGATATGGTTTTCATAACTGCACATGGTAAGGTAGCAATGAACAGTTTCTTTGAGTTTTTCACTATGATAAGGCAATCTTATAATTACACATGATAGCAGTGAAAAGTTTATCTGTGTTGTAATGACCACGCTAACGCACACGCATCCCTTACATGTGAACACTTGCATTTCTGTGCTGATGTTTACATCTAGGAAGTCGTGCTACAAAGGGGAATATGTAATCAATATATAACGCATGTCAAGGATTTGACCAGAGCGAAGCGAGGTCGTCCACATTGATTCAAAATGTTTGTTAGGAAGAACTGATGGTAACACTTGGGAAAGAGGGGTCTGGTAAGAAAAAACGGTAGTGTCGTGTTTATGTCTTCCTGATAACATTATTTTTTTCAAAATTGTTTAAAAACTTCTGACTTGATCGATTATTATGTTAAACTTTGTTCCCAGTTTCAACCTAGATATAATGCTATTTTCTCTCGGCAGCTATTTTACGCTTGCGTAAAACCTTGCTTGTTAACTGTTGATAATATTGCACCAATAATGCATTCAAACATTTGGTAGAATAGAAAAGAAAATTGAAATTTTAATTTATATTTAATGTAATTTTTATGTAAAATGGTTTAAAATCAAAATGATACTGGACTTATAAATCGAGGTGTAATTTTAACGCTTGATTGAAACTTCAAGATTGCCATGTGTCCCTTTAAAATATGTTTGAGACTAAACAAGAATGCACATCCATTTCATAAATTCACGGTTGTTCTGTGGCTCTGATCACTTTTACATCCTTAATAACACATGCATAGCTACTCAGGAGAACAAAGAAACTACTTGTTAAGTTTTCATTATATCCTCAATAGGGTGCCTTATAGAAAATATAGTTCGAAATGCATGCCTTTTAACGCTGCCTTGTTGGTTAGAGAATATTTCATGGCGGGGATTTTTTTATTTACACTGTCCCGTTTAATTGGGATGACAATAGGGTAAGTGTGAGGTTTGGTGCACCCTAGAACCTGGTTTAAACTCCCAGTGGCCTTTTTGGCCACTGACCGTTCTAAGTCGAAAGCCCTATTGTTAACCCTTTTGTGTTTGTGATGTCGTTTGCATTTAGCGTGCAATAGTTCATCTATGTCGTTGATGCACATTTTTAAAGCTGCAAAGCATCATGTGACCACATAGGAATCTCCTATATTTAAGTACACTTTTTCAAATTTCAATTCAATTTTATTTTTTTAAGTTAAAGTATTCAGAACAAGCTTATGTTTAATAAAACAACTATTTCACTCCTTAGAAGTCAATGGATTAGAACTATTTATCCTCGAGGAATGACTACTGGCCCTTGCCATGACATAATCAATCAGGTCATACAACTACAGCTTTAATGTAGTTTTAATTGATCCTTAGATAGCAACGTCATTATATTAAATCAAGAGGACAGTAACTGAAAGATGATCCCTTGGAAGCAACAAACAAGAGGGAAAAGCAGCAGACTCGATTTTACTGAGTATAATATTGAGAGGTATTGTAAGGTGCAACACCTTTCAAGCCATTATCATCCGTTAACTTAAAGCCACAAAGAGTTGACTTGTTGATCCCAAAGGACCATTAAGCTGTAGTTGCTAATGTCAACACGTGTTGGTTGAGTAGTAAATTAACTAATGTGTTGGCTATGTTTTATTTTATTTATTTGAACTTAGTCTGGGTATTGTATTATCGTAATAAAACAAAACAATTCGTTAATCTTTGGAACTTATCACACACTACACTGGATCCTTTGTTGTACAGAGTAACACTTAGTTGAAACTTGATTAACTAATTATGATTGGTGGCATACATGTCACACACGATCATGTCATTTATCATGTCGATCTATATCATTCTGCCGAAAAACAGGATGTCTGAGATAAAAAAAAAGAGTATGACAACGGACCTTTGGAAACGGCCGAGCACGACACATACGAAATATTGCAGTCTCGGTTTGATTGAGACTGTTCATGAGCGGTAGTGAAATATGCTAGCTACCGCTCACGCCCTCTAGCCCCGGGTTGAGCAGAACTCAATATTCATAAAATCAATAGTACAGAATTTTAACCATCCCGAAGATGGCATGCCTACGGCGGTGGACATGGAGTTATATGCTTCCCCATGTCGTACGGCGTAAGGTCCCATCTTATCTTGGCAGTTACATTCATATTACGTCAGGTGCACCTCTTTTGACGACGTCAGGGTATGATGGTATTTTTGAACAAAAAAAAAACTGGAAAAATGTATATTCAATGATTTTAAACGATCAACATGATAAATAGAATATAATGTTAGTTCCTGATCGTAGCCAGTTTATAAGTTTCAGCCTCACCTGGTAAACTGTATAGGATAGGCACTAACATGCCCATTGAATCAATATTCAACATCATCGCCGGACAATGATAATGACACTTCTTGGCGATTATAATAATGTTAAATTCGATTGATAAACTTATTTCATAAGTCAGACATGTCATGAGGTTAAAAGGCTTGCCTTCAGAAAAGCGATAAAAAATATAAAACAAAACACTGGTGTCCTCCATGTGCGTTTTTGTGATATTACGCGAAAGTCCGAAATAATAAAAAACTTTTTGTTTTGCGTATAGACAGAGTTATTGCATACGCATTTACAAGCTCCGTATACTTTCAATGTAACAGGGAACGTCAATATTCGCACATATTGACGTGTAGTAAAGTTATATTAGGTGTGTAATGTACACTAGTTCTTGATTGGTGCAATTTTCTGTTCATTTCAAAGAAAGTATGTCACGTGATGTAAACAATGTTGTTTCATTCTGAAATTTCCCACGATGTAACGACAATATGTTTGTTTCAAATAAATGTTGTTGATGAAAATTAAATGTTACAACTTATTTTTTTGTTGACGATTGCCTCTTCTCTTATATTTTCCTCCAATTATGGATTGCCTATACCCAAAATTCAAAATATATGGTATAGGCTATAAAACTAGTTCCTAGGGGAAATGAGAAAAATGGTCCTATAGAAACCACAGCAATCAAACGTAAACTTATTTTTAGTTTTTAAAATCAAATGAATCGTACGTGTGCACGCATCATACAATGGTGATGTATAATTAGGCCCTAATTATGTTTTTTCACATTACATGGTCTGAGAAGCGAAAACGGGGTTGGCTGGGTTATGAAATAAAAGCTTAATTACAGCGTACAGATATTGCATATTTTAAAATTAAAACATGTGATAGGTCATTTTAAACGGGTTATCACATTTCTCCAGTAAAACATTTTTTAAACGTATTTCATTGTCGAAATACCAGTTATAAAATCCTGCTAATATAATATTTCCCATCGTTTAATGGTACTAAAATGGGACCATGTAATGGAAGATTGAGGGAAATATAACAAAACATGATGGAGGACAATATAACAAGAACAGGACAGATAACTCAGTTATTCCGGAGTTATTAGACCAGTAACATAATTAACTTCTTTTTATTATTCTGGACCTATTAGATCGAGGATTTCTTTATTTACACTGTCCAGTTTAGTTCGTTACAACAGGATAAAAGTGAGGTTTGATGCACACTAGAACCTGGTTTAAACCCCAAGCGGTATTTAGCCACTGACCCCTTTAAGAAGCTACCCCTATTTGTCAACCTTTTATGCCGATGATGTAGCATACTGTGATTATATTTTACCTTGGAATTGTTTGCTTTGTCCGCATGGTTTTGGTTGGCTGTGTTCTGTGAATGCTAAATTTTCTGTTTGACTCTTATATCTACTTTTAATACCTTACAACTGGACCTTGCTTAATTGTATGCAAACTTGAGGTGTTACACACACATTACCTCTCATGAACAGACTAAATAAAACCGAGTCTGCTACTTGTATCTCTTGTTTGTGGATTTTGCTTCCATAGGATCCCCTTTTCAGTATGTATTGACATGCACACTAGCGTTTGTTTATTGCTGGCGGCGGTAAAAATTTGCCCTGACTACAAATCAGTAGTGTTATTATTTACTTGTCCTTTTGGATCATCAAACACAATTTTTGCGGCTTTAAAGCAGAATATCGCTTAAGCCGGTGCTAGAAGGCGTGAGAGTACATTACCTGTCATGAACAGACTCAATAAAACCGAGTCTGCTGCTTCTATCTCTTGTTTGTGGTTGTTGTTTCAAAAGGATTCCCTTTTCAGTATTTATATTGCCTATTAAATCTGCATTGTTTGTTAGAGAAAATAGCCTGGCGCTGATTTCTTTATTTACACTCGATTTACTGGGATTCCATTAGAGTAAGAGTGAGGTTTGGTGCACCCTAGAACGAACCTGGTTGAAACTTTCGCCTCTTTGCCACCGATCGTTCCGAGGCGGTAACTCTTTTATGTTTGTTACGTCGCATGCATTGCTTCGTAGTGTGATTGTTGTTTGTTGTAATGCGTGTGTTTGGCTGACTGTGTTTTGTGAATTCTACTTTGCATGTTCGACTTGTTTTCCTAATTTGTTTTGTTTTAATCAATGCAGTAATTAGTTTATATAGTGTTAATGGTATAGTTATATTTATTATTAATAACTTACACTTATTCTAATGTCATTGCCTAAGAAGCAGTCATGTGCATGTGAAACTTAAATTATTTAATCCTTTTCGTTTTTCTGTTCGACTTTCAGGTGTCTACTTTAATCCTTTCCGAGTCAATAATTTATTCAGAATCGTGTAAGTGCTTTCAGCAAATTAAATCATCCAACGCGTAATGCGTCAAATGATGGAGATGAATTTCCAACACGACACACGAGGAAATTGAGCGGTATTCGTTATCACTTGATGAAGAACTTGATATACTGGTATACAGGTCGAACGAACACTCAAAGGCTACTAAACGTGTTTTTAATGTATCAGAAAACCGACTTTTTTCACCGGAACGTTGGTAGACAAGAACTATATTTTACCGACTAATGACGTTACAGCCATTTTCCCAAAATTCTAGAAGCCTTCTCGATTGAATGATTGACGTATTGACATGCACGGGCTCGGCTTGCAATTACAATATATATACTTACTGATTTGCTGTTATTATTCATACGTGTTTTCAATCTTGGCAACTTCTGCAAACATTATATATCCTTTGGATATTAAACTGATTGTCTAGTTGTTGGACGGTCTGTGTTTGAAACACCATTCCATTCCGAAAAAGGGAATGATGTATATTATATATATGCTATTCAAGGTCAACAATTTGTCTGGTTGTTGAACGGTCTGTGTTTGTAACGAACATTCCGCCTGATGTTGTCTGATATGTAATGGATTTTGTCATTTGAATTAAACTCGCGGGCAGAAAATGAATAATATTTTCAGACGATCGAATCGTGCTCGTTTATGAAATGTCACTACTGAGAATGTTGTGTTACTCTGTGTGAATAGGTGCAACTTAAAGCACTCTGCGCAAGCGGTTCACCAGATTGAATGTATGTCTTGCCTTTTGTCAATTTTTTAAGCTAATTGTATGCACTAGAATACGCCGATGCCACATTATATGTATGTTTAAGTCCTGTTTGTTTGAATGGTGTCTTACGTCATTTTAACACATGCTAGGCCATATATGACGGTCGATTTATTTTTATATAGACATACCACCCTATTTTCTTGGGTAAAACCAGTAATCTATACCTCCCGCCATCCGGAAGAATCGACACGTTCTCCCTTGACAAGTCGAGTTCACTGTGGGGTTCGAACCCGCAGCGGTAGGAGGCGAGAACATTTTAGACGTAGCATATTTACTATCCAGGCCACGGAGGCGTGTTTAAGTCAGACACATGCAAGCTTAATGCCGAAAAGCAAAGGTTATATATATTTCTATCCGGTGTGCGATTATACAGTGAAGTGGGATATGACCGAGTGCCTTTAGGAGCATGTACATGGTTCATACAGAATTATTATTATGAAATTTAAGGACTTGTAAGGCCCTAATAACCATTTTTTAAGGCCCGGTTTAACTCATAGCTTTATCGGCGAATTATTTTTTTTGCCGTTTTTTTTTAAACTTCGTCAGATATTATTCCTCTTGTATAATTAATTGACTGATTCTGAAATTCAAGGACCTTTAATGATATTTTGTCAGAATTTAAGGACTTTTTAAGACTTTTTAAGGCTGGAGTGGATGTAAGGACTTTTAAAGGCTACTTCTGAAATGTAAGGACTTTTTAAGGCTGTATGAACCTTTATGTATTGTGAACATTGGTTTTGTCCAATATAACTATTTAGTACATTAAGCATAGTAATTGCTTTATTGTTCAAATTTGCCCTATTTAAAACACAAGTGGGTGGGGTAACGATTAAGCGTAACATTTTATGTAGGAATTCAACTTTATCTCGAATTGTCAACAGCTAAACCTCGTTGTACATTGATCTAACCGATATGATTACCAGGAGGGTGTGAGCGTTAATATTGTAAACAAGACGGCTGAAAGGTTTTGTGTCAGAGGTTTATTTTCGGAGATTGATTGATTTCTTCTACTCACCATAGGTAATTTATTTATTTAGTATTTGACTTGTATTAAATGGTAAAATTATCATAACTTTCTTTCAACTGTGTTAAGTTTTCTGAGGAATTATGCCGAATTCTGCCAGCATCATTCTGTGATTCTGCGACTCCGGAGAATTTTGCCTGAATTCTGCGAGCTGCGGGATTTGGAACTTTGGCACTATATATGTTTCGATGTTGTCAGTTCAAAAGAGAACGGTTGTGTCAGTAAAACTTATATTTTGGGTAGGTGTTTTGCGTATTTGAGCTAAATAGAATCATTTGAGATATTGTTATGGCGTTTACCAGTTGAATAAAAAGGAAATTAGAAATTATATTTGTTTGTATGAAAGGATATTCACAATATTTTAGGAATCACAATTTGTTGAGCTTGAAATGTGTCTACATGATAAATAAATTATCATTATGATTCAGCTATACACATTGGATTTGGTTGTTATTTGCATCTATGTGGTTAAATCGCCTCCGGAAAACATGAAAGTCGCCGCAATATATATATATATATATTATAACACCATCTGGAGAATCGCATTCTGGTCAAACTCATGTTTTATATCAGGATAATTATTTATATGCAGAATAGTGCAACATTTTTGTTTTAGCAAGACATAAAGTTGAAGATGTTAGCTTTTAAAGTGCATTTCCAGACAGGCCTGTGATTCTGGAGCTATAATTGGTAAATAAACCACACTCGCATGGTCGTTTTGAATCACCATAGAAGGAACGTTGATGCGAATATGAACATAATACGCTCGTAGACATTCGAGCTAAAGTTTAAAAAGAGCGTGTAAGCATAGCCGTGCGTGATCAAGTGGTAGTGCGCCGAATTCCAGATCGAGAGGTCGTGGGTTCAATCCTTGCCGCGGTCACGTTATTTATCCTTGAGCAAGATAATTAATCCACATTGTTAAGTACTGGTTCTACCCAGGAAGCCATCGAGAGTGATTAATCTAAGTTGTAAGAACTTGTTTCGCAATCGATGTAAAATAGATATGTGTAAACTATAGCCGTGTGTTTAATGTTGGAAATCGATAATTGTAGAACGTGTTCATAGAATGCAAGGCATAATCGTTATAACAACAATCTCTCTACTCACTTATAAGTTTAAAAACATGCGTCACCGTATTAGAAATGTTTGTGGTCTTGGAAAACGAAACATAGGTAACATGCCAACATCTTATTTTACTGCCTTGTGGATTTGTATTGTAAATTTGTCAGACATTAGACGGAATAAGTATGCATATTTCTCATTCAGAAACTGCTAGGCTCGGCATTGCTTCATGTTAATAAGCGGCTTAGAGCCGTATACTTAATACGCAGTACGTCGGTTAATTAGAAGTGACGTGTGATTTGTAGACATCTGAATGTGTGTCTTCTGTCAGCCACTTGTTTCACTAATCCTTAACGCGTTACATATATATAATCGACTGTTCTTTCTTTGAATTAAGACCACTCCATGTATGCGACAAATGGGTATTTTTGGGGGAAATAGTCGTACTTAACGAGTTAATTCTTGTGCAATAATACATCTGGGTGTGTTATTCGGTCAGAGATATGTTAGATGCCTATTACTTGTATATGATGTGTTTTATGTTATATTTCAGAAGTGTGAAACTGGATGAATATCGATTACGAAATATGACACCTGTACGTGTGTTGAAGAGTTTAGGTCCAAATTCTAGAGTGAAAACCCTATAAAAATGATTTAAAAAAACTTGAAATTTTCCCAGATCGTGCATTTCCATATACTGTCATATACTTAGATGCACTTGTATCTTTGTAAGCCCTTGCATAATTCCGGTAAAATGTATTATTCCGCCATTCCGCAATCGCCGGGCATTTTACTTTACGCCGAGTAGTTCCGGAATGCAACCATGCATGATACATGTTTTATCGACATAGTCATTCACTCGATTGCACGAATACAATATGATGAATTGAGGATACTTTACACAACGACTTTAAACTCTCCCAATGAATGCTTGAATTATACAAAATGGCATTACTATGTATTAGGTTTTACATCCTTAGCATAGTCAATATAAATATATTGCATCCCATCCCTCGTCTGTATCCACTGTCACCCTCATTTGGATGTAACATTTATTTTATTATAACAATACCGATTTATTTTCATCATTGTAGCAAAAAATATAGATACATTTCAATTAACATGGATTTTGTCCATTGTACGTGCATTTCCTATTGTCAGTGCCTTTTACTATCAATTTTATTAGGCCTGGCTTACAAAACCAGTCTAGTTTTATCTTTTTAACCGATTGTAACGTTTGTCGAGGACGCCGGACGCATATTATTTTTTCTTCATGCCGTTTTATGACGTCAGAGAACGTTACGTACAATAAACGCCGAGGAATTACGCATTAAATTAGCTTTATTCGCGTCAGTACCTAATAAAGCAAAAACGATAACATCAAACTCAGCGAGCGAATGCCAGTGATGATACAGTAATGTATTGCAGTGTGACTAGATCTACAACATATGATTAGTGAATAATGTTTTATCACATAACGTCCTTTGTTAGCAGTGTTCAACACCATTTCATATTCTGTTGTATGTATACAAAGGATATGGCGCAGTCGGTAGCGCGGCGGATTTGTAACCGGAGACCCCCTATTCAATCCTCCGTGGTGCCACTGAGTTTCGTCGGTGTGTTCTTAGGCAAGACACTTTTCCTTAGTCTCGTAATCGGATGGGGACGTAAACCGTTTTATCCCGTATCCTCCGAGCATGTTAAAGAACCATAGGAATCTATTCGATAATAAGAGTAGGGCACGGTTCCCGGATTCCTATGTATCCTTCCCCTCTCTCTGTGGCGGCTCTAAATAACATATACTGTGTTGATGAGCCGTTAGACAACATTTAATTCAATTATTTGATAACCAACTTTGTGTACGACATGAAGTTATGACGTCACATAACGTTTTGGCGTCAAAGGACGTTTTGATGCTAAAGTTTGTCTGAAGTCGTGGCGGTTTTATGATGTCCATTTGATTTATTTTCTGTAATGTTATAAGTGGGGCAGATTGGTGAACAATTTTTGCATTGTTTGACAAGAGCACCAAACTGTGCACATAGTTAGACAATACCATACTGAAAAAATGTGGCTAAGGACCCACGCCAGATTTTTCAAAATGGCCGCTATTTTTAAAATGACCGCCAAATATGTAATAATCAGTATATGTATCAGGTTTTAACAACCGATATTATGGCAATCGCAACAAATTCCGCAAAATGATAAACAAAGGGTCATGAAATACAATCTGGGTATATTTTAAGTTCAAAATGGCTACCGTTTACAAAATAGCCGCCAAAAAGTGTTGAAAATAGTAAAAAGTATAATTCGTGAAATAGTTGTTTGTAAGAAAGTAATTAATATATTGAATTTGTTCACTCAGTGTTCTTGGCATAGTATTTGTTTTTTAATATTGCAATAAAGAGTTATTTACAGGCACCATATGGTTAATGTGTTAAGGATTTACAAGTTTAAATCAACTTTCACTTCGGATTGACTCTAAGTTTTCTCCAGCCTTTGGAATTTCTGAAGGGTACTAAACTAATTTTCTTATCAGAAACTGTCAGTTCATTATAAAATATATTTATAAAACCTTTAAATACATTGACTTGGTAAATCTTAAACGCGAAGACATTTTATGATAACGGATTAACTGCGTCTAAACTATATAGTTGCCGAGCAGAAATGAAATTGACCTGAAACCCAATGTGAAGATCATAATGGCATTTTGAGTTGAAACCTTCGTATTTAAAATGGAGGCACTTAGAACAATCTGAGACTTCTTTGAAGACTATAGATGGACCGGTGCCCTTGTGGCAATTATGACACTGCAGACTCCTTTCTGAAATAAACACATGCATCAGGGAATGCTCATCACCTGATTACCATACTTATGGCAAACCGGGCTTACAGTTATTTGAAGTGTGAGCAAGGCAAGCCTTAGACCATTGCATATTGCACATGACGATCATAAAGAGAAACCAAAGGTTTGCAATTGTAGTACTGTTCAGCTACACTTTAAATCTTAGTCTTCCCTGTTTGTGAGATAAACTTCATTAGTGTTGTCTCATCAATACCCAATAAACTAGCTCACAAGCAGAAATATAAGATTGTGAAAGAAGATGAAGGTGCAGTAGGTACTGTAAACACATCGCAGCTTCCACATTGGATGATCTCTAAGCCAGATATGGTCTGAGTTATCTGTTAATTTCAGTTATTGCAATAATTCATCAGTCGCTGCCTATGAAAGGACGCTGATCTTTTCCATAATGAACATGTTCAACATGTTTGTAAGACAGTTTGAGTGACACAGGAGAGGTATTAGAACATATATTCATGGACGATATTGAGGATTTACTGGTACTTGACTTAGGTTACATAGACGACTAATTGCAACAAATATGTAAATTATGTAATGCAAGGCATGACACATTTGTAACAGAGATTGTATATGACATAACCAAGTCTGTCTTTAAACAGATAAACCAGAACATGTTTTCTTTCCACAGCGGTCCTCTACAACAGATGCTATAACTTGCTTTCTCTTCATGCATATAATTTATATGTATCATATTAGGTTCCGATTAATGGCAGATTATGGCGTCTCACCAGCCTTTCCTAACTTTGGAAAACTTTTTTGGATTTTAATCAGACTACACGAGCTGCCTTAAAATGCATTTTAATGCTTGCAAAACATTAGTAAGTATGATTAACAAGTTCTTTTACACATTGTTGAATGTCACTTGCAGAAGGTTAAGTAGGTGACGGCCATCATGCAAAACAAAATCAGAGCTCTGGTTAACTAGCATAGCAATCGGTTGCGATAGAAGAGAAACTAAAAACAAGTTCAATAAAACAAAGATGACGATGTGCCTTGTATCAGACAACGAGAATCTGAGACTGATCGCGATCATTTCACTAAGATGATACGATACAATGCGTGTGTTGAATGTGACATGTGCCAAACAATACCTCATTAAACTATATACAGTAGACACAGACGTTGTAGTACATGTTATTGCAATGGTACAGTAAATACAGTTAGATGAGCAATGGGTTTAGTTTTAGGAGCTAGGAATAACTTTAGGTTCTTCGTTGCACACTGTATTGCCTATTCATTAGTTCATATAAACCAAGACGAATAGTTGCTTTTCACACTTACTAGATGTAAAGAAATATCTTCATTTGCTGAAAAAGGTAAAACCTGTGCATGGAAAATCTGGAAATACTATGTTGAGGTTGCACAAGCTTTCCAATTCCAAAAGTTGTGCTTGTATGACAAGAAGAAGTACATGTTCGACAAGAGGAAGTGCATGTTGATGTCGCAAAGAATTGTTGACATTCAATGGTTCCAAGATACAACAAGTCATGTCACCAATTGATGTAACTCTTTTCAAGCACATCTGCCGTGTTGTTAACAGGTTGTAATTGGACGTTGTTGATGACATGGTCTTTAGGTCCACCTGTGAAATACCTACATCCGGTGACTACGGTTGGAAAAGGATATGGCCATTCTCGATAACACGACCACAGGCATCAGCGTTTGTAGGGGACTTATTAAATGTAGATGTCAAAGAGACCAGTGTGTTGCAAACGAAGTGTCGAAACAGGAATGATGTGTACAGTCTTTTAAAAATGGGACGTTGGGTACTGTGACTGTGATTAAGAAAAATTGTACCATTCAGATCATAGATAGTAAGATTAGATTAAATTTAATATTGGTGGACGGACTTCCGGTATGGTGGTGTAAGCAGCACGTGTTTGTTTGTGTCGTGTTTTTTGGATTATAATGTTTCTATAAATAGTGGCATATGATTTAAGAACTATCGGTCAGCCATCTTTGATCCAAAAAATCCAAAATCGATGAGATATGGTCAAGTGAATATTTCAACGATGTACGCATTTTAGACACGAGCAATGTCAACCATATAGTACATGACAGTAATTCAACACTTTTGATATGAATATAATATTAAATAGGATACTTATATGGCAGAAATTGTGCGCTTTATATTCGAAAAGTTTGGTGCAGTTTTACTCAAAGTTGTTTTGTTTTTTATGTGAAATAAACTGGTCCATAAAATAGTCCATTTATCCAGCGAGTGCAGACGAGACATCATTTCTGAATAAAATAAGCCATGTTATCACATCATCCAAAATTCGAAGTACACCATTGTTAAAAATGAAGATTTTCAACAGTCACTCAGTTGTGTTTAATACATCCAAAAATATAGTTGCAATTTATAATAGTTTGACAATTAAAACCCGTCAGTGCCACCATACTACAGCATTGAGATTATTTTGAAAGTACATGTCATTGAAAGAATATCTTCTTTTTTTTAACAATGGTGTACTTCGTCAAACTATTATAAATTGCAACTATATTTTTGGATGTATTAAACACAACTGAGTGACTGTTGTGAATAGAAACATGGTAAAACAAGAGTAATTTATTATTATATTCGAATAAAAACAGCACAAACTAAATAATAACATATGAATAAGATCAAATGACCTGTTTATCCGAATGTTTCACCATACCGCATGGTTTCAATTTACAATTCACGTGCATGCTTTTCATGTGTATCATGTATGTGTGTTGAAGGCACATGGCGTATAAAGAAAATCTTCATTTTTAACAATGGTGTACTTCGAATTTTGGATGATGTGATAACATGGCTTATTTTATTCAGAAATGATGTCTCGTCTGCACTCGCTGGATAAATGGACTATTTTATGGACCAGTTTATTTCACATGAAAAACAAAACAACTTTGAGTAAAACTGCACCAAACTTTTCGAATATAAAGCGCACAATTTCTGCCATATAAGTATCCTATTTAATATTATATTCATATCAAAAGTGTTGAATTACTGTCATGTACTATATGGTTGACATTGCTCGTGCCTAAAATGCGTACATCGTTGAAAAATTCACTTGACCATATCTCATTTTTTGGATTAAAGATGTCTGACCGATAGTCCTTAAAGAAGTTTACACAGTATATGACAGAAAATTGTAAGTTGAATATTTAAAATTAAAGCTCTAATTCAGTGGCTATATTTCTACAGTCGGCTTTATAATAACACTCCGCACGATTTCCACGTGCAGGAATTTACACGAAGTGTCATTTGGACCCATTGTTGAATTAAACAAACTGTCGTGTGTGCCGTGTGTGTATAACGTTGTGTCAATATGAGTGATCAAGGAGATAGGTTTAAGCAGCTGTCAGAGCAATATGTATGCAAGGATTTTGCTGATATATCTGGTTGCTTCGCCAAACTACATTGATCCCTGGAGAGCAGAATTGGCACTAAATTAGATACAATAAAGTAAAACGTTTCGGCTATAAAAACCAAAGTACCTCCTTATATGGCAGCATGGACCCGCCCATATATTTATTTCCATATATACCACGTGACATCGTAACTGAGTCGTGATATTACAATGAACAAGCAGTCACGCGGTCTATTAGGATATTTGTAGGCCACTAGCTACCAGCACGTCCTTTTCACAATGTACGCGTATTAGCTAGGTATACAGTTTTCAGATACCTCTGTGACCATGATGGCAGTTTCCATAACATCAGTACAAAACGAAAACACTTTGGCTAGAGTCTTCCTTAATAATCTTAGCCGTTTTTTAACAGTTAACAGTACATGGGAAGTAATGCCAGTGCCATGAGAAGTGTTGCTCTTGGTTAGATGGACTATGTCCTGTTGTTTCTTGTACTTGTTGTTTTTGTTGTTGTTTGTATTTGTACTACGACGAAAGTACGGATTTTACGGAATATCGACTGTCCAGACCGTGCATAACTTGACATCGTCAGATATGTTATTACACTGTTGTAATATATGCATAAAAGAATCTTATACATCAATATTAATTAGTCTTGAACAGCATTCGTATGCTTCATTAAGGTAACTTGCAAGAGTATTGCATATCTTTACTTAACGATTGACTTATATGTTCGTTCATAATAATATGGACTCTATACATCGTTTCATTTAATCATCGTATGTTGGATCTGATCCGTGCATAGCATGGGCTCATCGGCTATTACTACAAAAAAACACATTTGTATTTGAATTCGAACGTGATTTAGCTGCATACTAGAATAACTTATAAACTATAATATGCAAAATAGACACTTGTACATAAATAGTTAATTATAATTAACAATAGTATTATGCTTCATTTAAGTAGCTTGTCAGAGTATTGTATACTTTGATGAAAAATTGACCTCTATGCTTGATAATATATTGTTTCTTTTAATTGTTGTAAGTTGGAATATCCAATTCGTGCAGAGCACGGAGTCGTCGGATAGTAATATAATCGTGTTACATGTGTATATAGTGTAAGAGTTTGCTAGTTGAATTCGAACTTGATTTGAATGTATGTTATAAATACTCTTACGCATAATATACAAATGAGATATAGGGTCCTATAGAAGCCACAGCGTCCGAACGCGGCAATGGCATCGTAGGTTCGCACTGTACTACAAACAAGTGATAATACAATGAAGGAGACAAAAAACAACGGAAAGGGTGGTGAAGACAGGTTTACCGACTTGGAACGGTCAGTAGGCAATAAGGCCTACTGGTTAGCTTGAATCGATTTTATATGCGCACAATCCTCACTATTATCCTGTCTTCAGCGCCCAAATAGACAAGACAGTGTAAACAAAACTACATCCCATCAAAACGAATTCTCTAACAATAAAATCCACATCCAGAGAAACTAACTAAAGAAACACATACAAAAAAATAATAAACATCTCAGGATGTATCCAGAATCGTACTGAACAACCATAGTAGTTGGAGCTAAAGAGAAAACCAATCTAGGGTACGACCAGCAAACTCGAGGGACAAAAGTTCATGCACCCACCTCCCTTAGTTGGGGTTTCAGTAGGTACAATCATAGAGTCCCAAGAGGTAGTCCAGTCATCGCACAAGTGAAAAGTGAAGCTTAATGACTGACTGTAGAGGGGTCAATCACTAAACATGCAGTGCGCTGTAAAACCAAAGGGTTATATTCTTTTCTGACGAACTTCCTGATTCAATTTGTAAAGCGGTCAGGAAACCCGTCAGACCCCTTTAACTTTCGAAGTTTATAGACCACATCTCCATAAAATGAGGGTTGTGATATGCCTAGTCGCAGAGGAGCACCATAATAAAACAATAAGAGTATGCTCCAGTTGAGAAACTCGTCATAATCAGTCTGTTTGATGTTTGTCTATGATCTTTCTTGTCGTGCCCTTAATGGTTTATTCTCTTACTACTCTGGCTTCTGCCAAGTCATTGAGTACATTCATTGTGGCTTTCTAGGCTATTTTGTTTTGTATTATATTTACACGAGCATATTTGTGTTTTACTTATATTGCCTATTGGTGCTGCCTTGTTGGTTAGAGATTAGATCATGGCGGGGATTTCTTTATTTACACTGTCATGTTTTAATGGGATGACAGTAAGGTAAGTGTGAGGTTTGGTGCACCGTAGAACCGGTTTAAACCCCCAGTGGCTTACTTTGCCACTGACCGTTCCAAGGCGGTAACCCTATTGTGTTTGAGATGTTGTTTGCATTTATTACTGCTTTTGCCTTCTTTTTTGTCTGTTTGCGTGTTTGTTTCTGTGTTTGTGGTTGACTGTCCTCCTTGAATGCTACTATCCCTGTCCGATCTTTTTATATTTGTTTGTGTGTATACTTTACTACATTTCTATTTTATTGATGAAAATAGAAGTGACTGCTTAATGTTTTCGTTGTGGACAGATGAAGGAGAAATATTATTTATGCATATCCATGAAACATCACATACACTGAATGTGTATTTCATACTTAGTAATGAGAACGTCGAAGGAGGTATTCAAGAAAATGTTGAATGTTAGTGTGTACACTATCTTGCTTGTTATATGTAATAGTCGAACTATCATTTTTTGTACTTACCTGCTCTCTACGTCTGAAAAGTGTTGCTATGAATAATATTTAAAATGGTAGTGTAAATTGTAGGGGCCTATTCTCAGACGATATAAAAAGGAGGGACATTTTCCCTAGATGCACATTTTCCCTAGATGCAAGGACAATTATGATATTGCCTTTTTGGTTGATACACATTCTGCAGATCATGTTGAGTCTCAGTGGAAAAGTAAGTGGGATTTTGATGCTAAATTCTGTTCATTTTCAAGTGCGAGTAGAGGTACAGCAATTATGTTTAAAAACACATTTAGTTATAATATTCATAATGAGACAAAAGACCCCAACGGTAATTTAATAATACTAGATATAACAATTCAAGATCAAAGGATGACAATTGCCGTAGTATATTGTCCGAACGAAGACAAACCGAACTTTTTCACGATTTTTTTAATTTAATAGAAAGTTTTGGAAATACTTCAATAGTCATAGGAGGCGACTGGAACGTCCCATTATATTACGAAAAAGACACTTACAACTATAAACATAAAAACAATATAAAGTCGAATAAAACCCTTTTAGATATTATGAAAAACGTTGATTTACACGACGCATGGCGAATTGAAAATGAAAATTTAAAACGATATACATGGCGAGGTCCTCAGAACAAAATGGCACGCTTAGATTATATCGTTATTTCGTCGGATTTTCAACTTTTTATTAGTAAAACATATATAGGAGTTTGTTATAAATCTGATCATTCACCTATATCAGTTGAATTCTCTTTTACTGACCAACCTAGAGAGGAATATGGAAATTCAATAATAGTTTATTGACCGATCACGATTACGTTAATATTGTTGAAACAACCATAGCCGAAACGGAAAACCAATATACAAAAACCAATATACATTGCCAAATGATTATGATAATATTAACAGGTCATTAAGTATAGATGACCAACTTTTTTGGGAAACCTTAAAATTAATGATTAGAGGAAAAACCATTTCGTATGCTGCATATGTAAAAAATACAAAAAATAATGAACTACAGGAAACTGAAAATAAATTAAGGTTATTATATTTAATATTAGATAATGGAGACTTTTCAGTCAAAAACGAAATCGAAATATTAATAGTACGACTTAAAACTATAAGAGATGAAAGAATTAAAGGTATTATTTTAAGAACAAAAGCAAAATGGAAAGTAGAAGGTGAAAAATCTACTAAATATATTTGTAATTTAGAGAAAAGGCAATATACAGAAAAAAATTATACCAAAACTAATTAAACAAAACGGAATAGAAACAAGTAATAAAAAAGAGATTTTGACGTAACAGAAAAGGGTTTACGAGGATCTGTACACATCAAAAATACATGGAGAGCCACAATTTGAAAATGAGTTTTTGTTGAAAATAAACCTTAATTGTTTGTGGTTATTCTATTACAAGTTTTAATATATTATTGGTGCAATATATTCGCCAATGAGCAATATGTAAAACTAATTTACTTTGATATATTTACTTAATTATTAAAACTGATTTTAAAACATGCCTATGGAGTAGCAAAACTAATGGGACGCCGCAGGTTATAAAAAATCAAGCTTGCCGAGTCATCTAAACGCTTGGAGAAAAAATATCGGAAAGGATACTTACACAATATTTTTCATCTCCCTTTTAATCGGAATTAGATTTAATTACGACCTTAAATTACATTTGTTGATTTAATAAACTATATTAACAAGACACTGTCAGAAAACAAAATCAAAAAGAAGTTTGTTATATACACAAACTCAAATGTAAAAAGCCGTTATATCATTTGAATATTTTCAATATGAGAACCAATATTATTATTTTTATTTTTTTAACATTTTATTTGAATATCAAGTGTACAAACATTTATATACTGTACATATATGGATGCATTATAGTCTACCTGCTCCTATAGTAAATTATAACTTCATTAAATATGTGGAAAGGATTTAACTTCCTTCCAGTTGTAAATTAAAAACATAAGAACTAATGTATCACAAACATTTTACACAGCTTATATCACAACATATTTTGAACTGCACTCCATCTTGATTTAATTGTATTAGATTTGTATAAGGGGTACATATATGTTGAGAATATTTCCATAGCTCTGTAACTTTTCAATTGTTCTAAAAAATATCGTATAGTTAGGTAGACATTTTTTCAGTTTTCACGAATAGACATACTTATTATAGATGAGCATAACTAGATACAAAATAAAGTCAATATCTGTTGAGCATGGTGTGCCAAGGAAAATGGACTCCGGGTTTAATTCTATTGAAATATTGCATTTTTCATGTAAATCACTAAACAATTTTATTAATATGTTCTTGGCTGATATGCATTCATAAAATAAATGCAACAATGTTTCTTTGGAATTATTACAAAATGTGCAAAGTTCAGTTTCAGACATTCCACATTTATATAATCTTGCATTTGTGAAAATAATTTGATGACTAATTTTAAATTGTAAGGATTGAAGATATGAGTCATCTGTTATACGGAAAGGTTGCGTATATAGAATTGCCCAATCTTCACTAGTCAATGCGCATTCCAAATCTGTTAGCCATTTCATTCGAGAATTATTTGGAATTTCAACTACTGACTTCAAAAATTGAGGGTAGAATATTTGATTTACCTTTTTAGCTGTTTACTAACATTTTTATTTATTGGATTCTCGATCTTATTATTATTTATCATGCGTGCTTTCCAATCAGCTGGAATTTCACTAAATAATCCTATATAAATTAAAAAAGGAATGTTAATGTCATATTTTGCGGTAAAATGTTCAAACGATAAAAACATACAATTGTCATCAACAATGTCATTTATGAAAAATATATCTTTCTTACATAAATCTTTATAAAATACCGTTCTGTTGTAAGTTAATGTTTATATTTGAGTTGTGAAAGAATGGCTCCGATAGAATATCTTCTACAGTATTAACACCAATTTCCTGTATTAGCGCCCAAGACTGGAATACATTTTTCCAAAAGCTATTCATTTCAGGGTCTAAAATCTTTTGTATTCAAGATAATTTAAGTGAGTGACTAAGTGATTTAATGTGTGGAATATTTAATCCACCTTCTTCAACAGTGTTCATCATCACATTACGTTTTATTTTATCTGGTTTACTTGACCACAGAAAATCGAACATCGCATTTTGAATGTCGCGATATACATGTTCGGGTGGATCAGGCAAGACAGTGATACATTGAATGAGTATTGGCAGGGCAAGTGTTTTTAAAATAGTTGTTTTACCTATTAAGGATAAATTTCGAAACGACCAATCATTTATCAATTTTTTATTTTATCGAATTTACTATGAACATTGTGAACCACATCATTGTCGTTTTGCAAATTGTATTCTATTCCTAAAACTTTAAAAGATCCACTTTCATTCCGTTTTACTGGTTTGCATGTGTTTAGTATGTCTTTACATTCTTTTTTTTCGTCCGATCCAAACAATTTCAGTTTTATCGAAGTTTGATTTTAGTCCAGAACATAACGAGAATTTGTCAACAGTTTCTAGAGTAGCATTCAGTGACCTCACATCGTCGTAAAGGAAAACGGATGAGTCATCTGCATTTTGATTTATAAGGTATTCTGAACCGTCTATTTTAATACCATTAATATCAGGATTATTTTTTAAAGCCGCACTTAAAATTTCGACACAAATTATAAATAGATATGGCGATTAAGGGTCTCCCTGACGTACACCACGCTGTATAGAAAAATAATCGGTACAGTGACCATTATTTAATACATAACTCTCAATGTTATTGTACAACGTTTTAAACCACTGAAGTAAGGAATCCCCAAAATTGAAGAAACGTAATGCTTTTTCTATAAAACCCCATTCAAGAGAATCGAAAGCCTTTTCAAAGTCTAATAAAACTAGAATACCCGATACATCTATTTCTTTACATTTCTCAATAATGTCAAATATAAATCTAGTTGATTCTCCAATATATCTACCTTCCAAAAATCCCGATTGACTTTCTGAAATATGTTTTGGAAGGATTGTCTTCAGGCGGCATGCAATAGCTGATGAAGCAATTTTAGTATCTACATTTAGTAACGAGATAGGTCTCCAGTTTTTTTAGATAAAATTTAGATTTTCCCTCTTTTGGTAAGCACGTTATGACACCTTGTTTTTGAGTTACAGATAATGATTTAGAATTATAGACAACATTAAGCGATTTAATGAGGTAGTTTCCAATATCTTTCAGAAAAAAATATATAATTCCACTGAAAAACCATCAGGCCATGGAGATTTATTATTTTTCATATTTTTAAGAATTTTAAGCATTCTTGCGCAGATGGTTCCCCTTCAAGGAGTTCGCGATCTTCGTCAGTAAGTTAATTTTGAAATGAGTTATTTTTGAGCATATTTGTGTTTTACTTATATTGCCTATTGATGCTGCCTTGTTGGTTAGAGATTAGATCATGGCGGGGATTTCTTTATTTATACTGTCCTGTTTTAATGGGATGACAGTAGGGTAAGTGTGAGGTTTGGTGCACCCTAGAACCGGTTTAAACCCCCAGTGACCTACTTTGCCACTGACCGTTCCAAGGCGGTAGCCCTATTGTCAACCCTTTTTGTGTTTGTGATGTCGTTTGCATTTATTATTGCTTTTTCCTTCTTGTTTGTCTGTTTGCGTGTTTGTTTCTGTGTTTTGTGGTTGACTGTCCTCCTTGAATGCTACTTTCCCTGTCCGATCTTTTTATATTTCTTTACAATAACAATTCTGATGAAACCAAATAATTATGGGTTCATTACTTTTTTATGGAATATTTGGCGGCCATTTTGAAAATGGCTGCCATTTTTCAAAATCTGACGTATGTCCATAGCCAAAAATGTTTAGTATAGCATTGTCTAGCAATGTGCCAAGTTTGGTGCTTTTGTCACAAAATGCACAATATTTACCAATATATGTCACCAATCTGCCCCCACTATATGTGATCTTAAACTTGTTCACATTCCATAAGATTTATGAAAATCGTTACACCGCCAAAAGGCTCGTTTTAAACTCGTTTAAGATCCTGTATTTACAAGTATCCTTTTGTTTTAATATTCAATAAATATGATGAATTACGAATAACATATGTGCAACGTCATTTTAGAAGAAAGTCATCCGATGTATTTTTTTTTTAATTTGTGCAGTCACGAGATAGTAAACTAGTAAATAACTTACGCCACGTCACGGTTTTTATTTTATTCTCTTAAATTAAGAAGTAACATGGTCTGGAATTAAATAGGACCATCTTCTGTATAAATAAATGTGTATTTTTGTATAAACGCATTGTTTAATATTTTTCTGACTATATTTAAAAATTATAAAAATGCGGTGGACGAGAAACTGTATTGTTTAATCAAAGTATATTCTGTTCTATGTTTTCTTATGACATCAAATTCAGTGAACGAATTCCATCGACACTGTCTACAAATGTGTTAAGCGACCCTTGCAAGCCATTTCAGCAGCTTTAACATGGTTAACGTGATACTGTTTGTAGAATCCCACTTCCACATCATGTGATAATCAAAATGACAATTTTACAAAGTAACTATGTTAATACAATACATTTGTCGGCAAGACCAGGAACCTCGAGATGTGTTAAACTAATAGCATAGACAACATGGCTATATATTTGCTTCTAAAATGAGAGAAAAAGCAGCCGAGTTCTAAACAAATGTGTTGCGGGAACTTTAATGATAAATGAGATGCACTTAATAACATCTGTCAACAACGTTAATGATTTGCATTTCTACAGTAACGTCTGCTTAGTTCTTCGGATAAACGACTAAAACACAGCATTTGGCTCGTTTGTACTTTTTACATGTTATATCCCTCTTGCAGTCACAATTTTACCAACTGGTTTCAAATTTATGATTTAAAACATGTGAAAATATGTGACCTAACTGTAGCTGAAGTTTCAGGGGTAGGAAAGCTAACACTTTTTCTTGGGATAAAACAATATTCCACAAAACATGGCCGATTTTGGGCATTATGCAGTCTCACTTGAAAATTCTCATTTTTCAGCAATGTATTAGTCTATTTGTTGATACAAACAGATTTTCAAAATTAATAGTATGAGATAGGAAAATTTGTTATAAAACAGGTGATACCAAGAGGAATAAAATAGGTTAAAATTCAAAGGAGATTTTGAACAAAGAAAGTGAGGTATATTTTCTTTTGATTTTGTTAATTCTAATATACCCTTGATATTATATGCATAGAACTATGGGTAAAAAATATTATTTCATCAAGTTAGCATCCTAGGACATTTTTTTTTTAAATGAATATATACAGTAAACCAACATGTTTATAATGCAAAACATATACAAAATGTCAGTGCTATTATCGTTTCATTAAAAAGTTACTCAGAATACTTGTAGTGTCCGTAACCATTGTAGTTATGTTTACTTTTAGGATACTGACAACCCGTAAATGACTTTTACATATAAGTGTCAGGTCAAAGGTTGGATTAACACAAACACCTTTGAAACAATTCTGTTAATTGTCAATTCAATGGTTAATAAATACTGATAAAGGTGATCCTTTGTGAGCAACAAACACGAATAAGAGAATAAAAAAGCAGACTCGGTTTTATTGAGTCTGTTCATGAAAAGTTATGAAAGAAGCAACACCTCTCACGCCCCCTAGCACCGACTTAAGCGGTTTTCTACTTCAAAGCCACCTATATTGGGCTCGTTGGTCCTAAAGGACCAGTAAAATAACACTACTGATTCGTAGCACGGCTGGTTACGGACACTACAAAAAGCAGAACAAGAACAAGTATATCGAACATCAATGGGTTATTGTTTTATTATGATTTATGTCTGATTTATTATGATACTTGGAAAAATGTCATGGTATCTCATTTGCAAGATCTTTAAGACTTTTATCAGAAAAAAATAATCTGAGATATGGGATGTTGCAATATTTTTATCATGCACTTTGCGTCATAAGATATGCCTTACTGAAAATAAGAATAATTACTCGCTGCGATCATAAACATTAATGGGTTCCAAGGACCTTCTCTTTTGATTTGATGTTCTATATAGAAAGAAGGGGCACTGAATGATTGAACAAAAACAAGAAACAGTGCCTGACAGTAGCAATGGTATGTCCGTATGTATATATGACTTAGAAACTCGCATTTGTGTAGAAGTCCGTAACCTAAACTAGCCTTACATCATTGAGTGTCTGTTATGGCCATTTCAGGGAAATAATAATAATTCAATATTCTTAAGTTTATCCTATATTTAAAAGATATACCCATTTACTTTGTTTCAATCATGAAATTTACACAAAGTTGTATAAAAATAAAGTTTTGATGAAGAAGTGAAGATCATTTCTCTAGTTATATACCATCAATGCATTATATACCATCAATGCACTATACTGAAAATTGATACAATTATAATGACAAGAAAAGGTTATGGACACTACATAAAAATCATTTATTTTTTCAACTCGTAAATGAATCATTTATTTTTTCAACTCGTAAATGAATCCTAATTTTATAGCAATTAAGATTAAAATGTGATGAATAATCCTTTCTCAACTTGCTTAAACAAAATTACCAATAACGCCCAATATTCTGATTCTACAGTCATTTAAAAAATGATTCAGTATTTTTTTCTTCTGTATTTGACTTAATTAATACATGAACATGTTTTGTTTCTACAGTTTCCAGAATCAAGTTGAGACAAAGAAGATCAAATGAAGAACAGAAATAGATCTTTAAAACGAAAGAAGTAAATGAAAGAAAAAGGGCCCTTGAATTGAAAAACTGGTAGCGATGCGAACATTAGAAGAAGACAAATATAATCCATTAAAGGAAAAAAGACATAGAAAGGAAGAAACGGGCTAGACTAAAATAGAAGAGCAAGCAAGATTGAACATGAAAAGCTTGAAGCACTAACAAAAACGAAGTCTGAATAAAGGGGAGATACAAACAAACGTTAAAAAAATGTCAAAACCAACAGAATTGGTCAAGAGAAATGGTATTTTTGATAACAGAAAAAAGAGCTGTTTCTGTAACATGTTATTTCCCAGTCACTGTATGGCTATTAACAAAGACATTGAACATATTTCTTTAATACATTGCTTCAATAAAACAACATTTTGATGTACTTTTCAAATGCGTGTACATATAGTGTCCGTAACCCTTTTCTGTGTAATTTACATAAAATACATGTTTTTATTGACCACCTAAGACAGATATTTTCAGGTGTCAGCGATTAATCCAAAAGATCCAATTCAAAATGTATCACCGAGTGAAATATTGCAGGCTGCACAGATGTTCGATTCCCTTTTTAGCTGAGGCGTTTTACACAAAGAGAATGCGCTGCATGCATAGTCCATCGAAACGCAGTTTGAATTTATCAATCAGATACCACTCCGTAATCAATGCGATGAAGACAACGCCATTTAAATTACATTCTCGAACTTTTGACTAGGACTCCAACAAGCGATTTAAGGGAAGTCAAGATTAATCCGCACGTTAGTCATCAACACCGCGAATTGTTTGATTATCATGTGGAAACTTTAGGCTACCGAAACAAAAGTATTCCTTTGGCTTAATGCTTTGAGGTTCCACACGTTGTATTGTCTTTCTGTGAAGACCTTGATGACGAAAACGAAAAAGAATAATTTGCGAAATAATTCAACTAGATAGTTTAGATTGCAACTAAACAAACATGTCTTTCGCTTTTTATCGAATTCAAATCCAAATCAGTATATATTGGGATTATTAATTGTTAAAAAAAAGTATTAATCAATCAGATACCACTATGGCATCACTTATGATACCATAGTGTTAGCGCATGTATGTCTGAACTCTATAAAGTATTAATTTAGTCCTATCGAGATAAAACACACGGTCATGTGCGAATTAAAATGTGCTAAAAATGCCGTATAACACAATACAACCAACTTCCATGTAACTGTAGTATCCAACATCTGTTTATTACTAGAGTTAATCAATACTAGAACAACTTAATTAACGTGTTAACCATATGTAAAACTCACACAGTGGTTAATATCTCCATGATATATAATTTAACAAATAGTTGAGAGCTACTTATAATTGTTTCATCTAGTATTTGTATTTGTTCATAGCACTAGGGTACACGAGTACTGATTTAATTGGTGTAATTGATGCAGAGATGGCTATCGTTGTACAGATAAGATAAACATCGGTAGTTTTAAGTGTCTTGTTTACAGATTATTTACCAGATTCAAATCTAAACAACATTGCAATAGTTACAGGACCCACATTTTTCTCCATCATAAAAGTACATGAGAAACACACTTGTAAAGTATATATGACCTATCTACGATCGCTTTTCTTGGAGAGTTCTGGCTTAAAAGTTTTAGTTAAGTCAGGATACATTTTCATCTTTTTTGGGACATAGTAAATTATTTCTTTGTTCGCCTTTTCTGAAAAAGGACACGTTTCGATTCCATACCGAATCATGGACTTGTCACCACTACCTCCTGAAATTCGTCAAATGATCAACAGACATTTTATTAATTACAATGTCAAGAGCAAGGAATTCTGCGACGAAGTCAAAACGTCTTGGCTGAAAAAAACGAAACCCTTTGCGAAGCATTGGAAATTTACAACCGGTTTATTGGCCTTGGAAATGAATTGAAATTGTAGCAAGCGACTGTTTTTTCTAGTGGCATTGTACTGTGAAATCGGATGCAGTTTTGACGAAGCTAATCATATGGCGAGCTTGGCTAATACTTATTCTTGGAGGATTCTGGCTCAAAAGATTTAGTTAAGCCAGGACACACGTTCATCATTTTTGTGACATGGTAAATGATTTGCTTGTTCGCGTTTTCTTAAAAAGGACCCGTTTTGATTCCATACTAAATCATGGGCTTGTCGCCACCTCTTTCAGATATTCGTCTACAAATAAACAGACATTTTATCAATTCCAATGCCAAGAGCGAGGAATTTTGTAAGGAAGTTAAAACGACTTGGTTTAGAAAAGCGGCGAGAAATTGTCGAAGCTTTGAAGAAGCATTGAAATTTGCGAATGTTGGATTGGACATGAAATGGAAATAGAAGCAAATACCTGGTTAGCTGAAGTGAGTATATCCTGTTCGTTGGGATCAGATTTTACTGAAAATAATCGTACAACAGGTTTAGCTAATATTGATTTGTTGAAAGCTTTGAGAAGAATGAAATATTTAAATGTTTGATATGCTCTACACTAATAAACACACGAACAGAAAACTGCGCGTTCATTCTTTCACCCCCTTTAATAAGTATATGCTAGAGTTTAGTTTAAATTGTATCTAAATAGTTCATGATTACAAAGATCGTTTTATCAAGGAAAGAAACATGAAATTCAATCTGTGTGCTGCCTAAGTGATAGTATTCAACTTCTTTTCCACCGGAGAGCACGAAGAAAGTACTTTTATGAGAGAAGAAAAAACTATTTAAGGGAATGAAACATGAAATTCATAATACCTTCTCGAGTTTAAGGAAAGTATAAAGAACGAAATTTCGTTTTTGTTTTTGTTTTTGAGAGCATATTTTCTTCGTTGGACTCTTCGATAGACTTTAGGTTTTACTATGAAAAGACTCAATAACACCGAGTATGCTACTTTATTCTCTTGGTTATATTTCTTGCTTCCAAATCGTCCTTATCAGTCTTTAAACAAGTGGTGGGCATGATTCTTCTCTATTAGTACCAAGCTTTTGTAGTGGAACATGAAAGTGGAGAAATGTCCGGTTTTCATTCTTAGTTTACCAGTTTCCTCCAACAAAACCGGTTTTCCAATAATTGTTTAAAAAATGGTGTATCGGAAAAAGTCAATATCAGATCTTTAAGTTTTTGACATGAATGTTAAGTCATGTCAAAAGATTATCTCAGATTTTGGAACGAGTGTGTTGAAAAGTCAAAATCGAATTCTTAGTTTTCGACGTGAAGGTTAAGGTCATGTCGAAACCTTAGATCAGATTTTTGAAAGGACGATATGTTTGCACCAGTCAATAAATCACATTAAATAAAGACAAAACTACGGTTGATGTTACGATTTGTTATTTAATTTTACATGCATGATAATGCACGGGGTTGAGAAGATTTCTTCAATCTCACATGTATCGAACGCATATTATTATTTTTAATTCCATTGCAGGTTCACGTTCTCGCAAATAGTGGCGAGCACACCGTACTAATTCCAGTTTTTTTCCACTTGTATCTCGTGGCAAAGTTTTACTACCACATTTGCACATATTATAGTACACAGAACCTAAAATAAAAAGTCCATCATATGTTCGACATATCGATCGTCGTGGCCTTACAAAGCCACTAACTCTTGCCGTGGACGGAATAAAACCCCTACAAAAAGGGCATTTGAATGTACGGATTCCAAGCAGTTAATACAGATTCCATGCACACAAGTGTTGCACCGGTGGAATTCTTTTTCATATTAAAGCAGATCTCACATTCCTTTTCTTGTAGATAATCTCTAGTGTTCGCAATACGTTCTTGTTGCCGTCGTATTCCTTCGGCCCATCGATTGTAGCTTTCTCTGGACATTGTTGCGTTCTAATTTCAGTGTGAACGGGGTGAATGATTCATTTCAGTCACTGAAACTTTTGAAGATCGCATTCCATCGGGGGAAGCGACAAGAGACGCCACTAAACAATGAACATCCAATGCTCTTCTGCGCCAAATTTCGTGAACCAATCAAATCACATTTCTCATAATGTGATTGGTCGTTGATTTTGGCGCGACCGGCGTGTCGATGACACTGTCTCGAACAGTTTGGAATATGGTTTTGGTAAAAATAAACTATATAGCGGTTTCATGAAACAAATCAAACCAAACAGATGGCCATTTGGAAATGCCGGTTGTATAGCAACTAAATGTAGAAGTGATCCTTTAAAAAAGGTATATAATCTAACGTCGGAACTCCAAGCTATTACGGATGCTATTCGTGAACATAGAATTGATCACCTTCCATATAGTTTGGGTGCATATCTGTTATCTAACGATGAAACATTGGATATTGTTTGCAGTTTCCGACCCATGGATTTTAGTTGTAGGTCGATAGGTAGGCATATATATATATTTTTAACACATTCTTATTATTAACGCATGCCCATCGACGGCATGCAAATATCGTGTGCCTCACTAGTATTAACCATATAGTTTATTTTTTATAAAGGGTTTAGTTAAATATTAACAGAACATGCAAAACATTGATCAAATGTTCATTTATGGACTCATGAAACAGACTTAGTAACTATTTAACAGTACTTGACGTTTTTCGAAGTAATGTTTCAAATGACAAAATCTTGTGTTTGGTACAAGATATGAACATCTAATCCAGTGCATAAAATCTACACTAAATTTATATGTCATCTAAAACATATAAATTGAAAATTCGCACATCATCATTATACATATTTGAAAAATATGGTCAAATTTTCACTTGCCCGGGGCAAGTAGAAATTAGACAATGACTTGCCCGAAAATAACATTATTAATTTGTAGAGATATACACTTTACCCAAAATATTGTTCCCACACATAAAATTTCCAAGTTCTGGCAAGTAGAAAAATAAGTTAATGTCAAGCCTTGTTAAATTATAAACATTGAACTGTGTCTATTTCACTTCTCAGTTTATCTTACTGCAAAGAACAATATTCTCTTCAAGTGTCCTTTTTGCAGACACCATCCTCACATTTTTCTCTCTCACAAGGTCAGTCATGTAGACGCTTTCAATTTACTATATATAGAAGCAGAGATTATTTCCAAGCATACAATCTATCAGAGCATTATGAAACTTCCCAAAATAATTGAAACAACCAACAATATGTGTGATGAACACGTTGGTGGCAAAAAAAAAGGAAAATAAATTGAAAAAACAAATTGAAAAAAAAAATTAAAAAAATTGTTCGGGTCGGCGAATTTGCCGTGGGTCGGTCACACACTGCAAACAATCTTTTAATTTAGGCCTGGGCCACTTAAAACAAATCCGAACTTTTTTTTTTTGTTAATGTTTACGTTATAAACATCAGAACCCACCGATTAGCATTTTAATGTTTAAAGAAACTCTACTCTACGTAATGCCGAGTTGTGTGTAGCCATATTAAAACACAAAACAATTTCAAACTTGTTTACATTTTAAACACATCCGCTGTCCGTTGTATTTTGAAATCATAATATGGATATAAATATCGAACAGGAAAAGCAGCATTCAAGGACGACAGTCAACCACAAACACACACCTAAAAAAATAACTAATTTAAAAATGAATAAAAGGCCAAATAAGACATCACCAACACAAACGGGTTGACAACTGTCTACTGTCAGTGGCAAAAAAGGCCGCTGGGGGTTTAAACCAGGTTCTAGGGTGCACCAAACCTCACACTTACCCTACTGTCAACCTAATAAAACGGGACAGCGCAAATAAAAAAATCCCCGCCATGAACTATTCTCTAACAAACAAGGCAGCGTTAATAGGCAATATAAGTAAAACACAAAGATGCTCGTGTATATATAAATACAAAAAAAAACAATAACCTAGAAAGACACAAAGAATGTACTCATTGACTTGGGAGAAGCCAGAGCAAAAAGAGAATAAACCATTGAGGGCACGATAAGTTCCGCGTACTTTAAAAAACAGTTTTGACAGAAAATGCGTGATTACACGAAACCACGACCCTTAGGGGTTGTTTTCGTTAGAACACATTAAACATTTATCAGGTTCAAAGCTCTTAGCTATGTTCAGCCAATATTCGTTTACTTGCATAATGTTCTACCTGGCTTTTGAAAAATATGTTTTATGCTGGGCATTGTTTTCAAATTCCCCCGATTCAGAAATCCTTTCGAAAGATTCAATCCACTGTACCACGCTATCTAAACAACTGATATCTGTTTTTATAGATTCATACACCAATGTGTACCTTTCCCGTTGTTCATGTGAAGGACAGTTTGGTGGGACTTTGGTGGTTTCTGGGAAGACGTTTCAACTTGTTTTCTTCGACTAGTCCCTTCTTCTTTCTTCACTGTTTCTTTTTTATTTTTTTCCGAGCTGAAATAATAATATAAACACCACATGTTTAGAGGTATGCACACAGAGAGCACCCTTTCATTAATAGTTTTTTTCAGTAGGTCATTTAAAAGAGTACTAGATACACAACTCATTTATTGACTAAACATATACAGGGAACGAATCCCATTTAAACCAGCGAGGTGGGATAGTAAAAACGCTGCGACTCACCGCTGCGGGTTCGAATCCCACTAGGAGTTCAGTTGCCAAGTGAATGAGATAATGTCGATTCTTATAGATGGCGGGAAGTATACAGTACTGGCTAAACATACGTACAAGTAAGTAGTCTACCTCCCCCCCAAAAAACACATCGTCCATCGTATAATAGACTAAAATGTGCTAAGTGACGGAAATGCCACAGCAAATAGATTCAAACTATAAAATGTATAATAAATAATGTTTTAACGGGATCAGCAATACACATTGTCGTAGAGTAAATTCATCTATAAGAACTAGCACGCGCCAATGTACAAAGCGGTATTAAAGAGAATCATAGTGCGGACCCCATTATTTTGTAAATACGTGATTTTATTTTGATAGATAACCCCGAATTGTGTGCATCGACTGCTGTCACTTGTAGACACCGACAGCCGTCACTTGTAAACAGCTACCGACTGCCGTCACTTGTAGACAGCTACCGACTGCCGTCACTTGTAGACAGCTACCGACTGCCGTCACTTGTAGACAGCTACCGACTGTCGTCACTGGTAGACAGCTACCGACTGCCGTCACTTATAGACAGCTACCGACTGCTGTCACTTGTAGACAGCTACCGACTGCTGTCACTTGTAGACAGCTACCGACTGCCGTCAATTGTAGACAGCTACCGACTGCCGTCTCTTGTAGACAGCTACCGACTGTCGTCACTGGTAGACAGCTACCGACTGCCGTCACTTATAGACAGCTACCGACTGCTGTCACTTGTAGACAGCTAGCGACTGCTGTCACTTGTAGACAGCTACCGACTGCTGTCACTTGTAGACAGCTACCGACTGCTGTCACTTGTAGACAGCTACCGACTGCTGTCACTTGTATACAGCTACCGACTGCTGTCACTTGTAGACAGCTAGCGACTGCTGTCACTTGTATACAGCTACCGACTGCTGTCACTTGTATACAGCTACCGACTGCCGTCACTTGTAGACAGCTAGCGACTGCTGTCACTTGTATACAGCTACCGACTGCTGTCACTTGTAGACAGCTACCAACTGCTGTCACTTGTAGACAGCTACCGACTGCTGTCACTTGTAGACAGCTACCGACTGCCGTCACTTGAAGACAGCTACCGACTGCTGTCACTTGTAGACAGCTACCGACTGCTGTCACTTGTAGACAGCTACCGACTGCCGTCACTTGAAGACAGCTACCGCGTTTAACCTAAGCTATATGCATCATGTGCTGAAATAGTATGTATACGTTTAAAAGGACACTTGGCAATCTAGATTGCTTAACAATTCACGGCGTCCCGTCAAAGTGTTTTTGCATATTATTACCTACTGATAATACAGCACAGACTTATGGTAGAATAAGACGGTTTTAAAGTTATTATGATAATTAAATCAAGATGCTAATTTCAATCATTGATAAACACTTGAAGATTGCCATGTGTCCCTTTAAAACTAGTAGCAACTTATTTGAGATTAAGTATGGTCCGAAATAATTCACCGACTCGGGAATTGTTATTAATTCGGTAATATGGACTTCATAAAGTGGGTGTTTCTTGATGGAAATACGTTTCGTACAGCTAAAGCAAACAGCATTACTATTTTATTTGTCGAAAAGGTACTCTCGGTATTGTTTAACCACTTATAGGATATGTTGTCTGCTTTTTAATTTCGATATGCAGGCTTCATAACCCCTGTTCCCATCTAAATTCCATTATGTTTATTTCGCTCTTCGGAGCATTTAATTTAATTAGATACTGGGACCATACGCCGTACGACATGGGGAAGCATACAACTCCATGTCAACCGCCGTATGCATGCCATCTTTGGGATGGTTAAAATTGTGTACTATTGATTTTATGAATATTGAGTTCTGCTCAACCCGGGGCTCCCCCCCAGTCGTTGGTGGGGTGATAAGAATCAACCGACTGCTCGTTACTTAGCAGAGGGGTAGGACTCCCCCCCCCACCCCCCACACACACATAAACCACCCCGAAATGTAACCCACCTGTTGACCGTGGGTGGCGACCCGTGTCGTTGGAGAAGGGAGTCCTGGTGGTTGAGTGACGTGGATATCTGGTTGTTATCTTCACGTTGCAACACACCACTTTGGTCCGGACTTCAACTAGACGGGCGGTCAGATTTGGCCCGATCTGATCAATCGGTTTGTCACGCCAGCTATAATAGATCCGAGCTTATTATTCAGACAGTACCTGTACACTGTATTTTACTTACCATTTCTATTGTTCTACTTTAAACATTATATAGATAGGGTCTTTTATGGCGGTGGCGCACGGGCTAATCATGTATTTCAAAACGCTATATGCCTATACTCGTGCCACTTTTTAAGCGGAACATAAGTGCGGCTCTTTGACTTTTTAGTTAAGGGGTTATGTCCGCTGGGTGGTATGTGGGGTCTGATGCGTTAGTTTTATATGAGTATACCTTCTATGTATTCTTGGCATTTTGCTGTTGGATATCCACAGCAAATGTCCCTTTGTTGGACTCCGAGGTGGGTGAGAAGCGTGGAAGATGAATTATTAACGCCCATCGTGGCATCACAAAACGCACAAACTACTAATAAACGTAAAAAAACAGAACATGAATCTGATACTGAGGAACCAGTGATTAACCAGTCCTTTCCTCGTTTTCTTATTATCGAATCGGAGGCCTAATACTTCCTCGGTTTGAAGGCCTAGTGCTGCTCCAACTAAGGAAGTTGGAAAGCCTAGTGCTTCTTCAACTAGGGAGCACAAGGAGCAGCCAAAGGTGTCTAACGGCCGTATTGAGCTGCATAACAAATTCGAACAGCTCATGGACATTAAAGAGCCAGCAGCTGCACTGCAACTTCCATCCTCTGATGAAAAGATAGTTGAGGTGCCACTTCAGATGGCTTCTTCCAGGGAGGAGGATTCATCAGTGGAGATGTCCCTGCTCGAGTCTCCTAAGACCTCTCCTAAATCTAAGGCCAAAAATAAAAATAAAATTAAAAATCGCCTTAGCGCTAAATAATGGGTAAAACTAATCAGATCATTCAATGGAATTGTCGAGGTTTGAAACCAAATTATGATAAAATCAGCTTAATTTTAAATGAACACAACCCTATTGCCTTTTGTCTTCAAGAAACATTTTTGAAGACAAGTGATCAGGTATCTTTTAAGCAATACTCACTATACAATCATATTTGTGATACCGGGGACAAGGCGACTGGTGGAGTTTCGATAATCGTTAATCGAAATATTCCTCACAGACCTGTTGCGTTGAAAACAAATTTGCAAGCTATTGCGGTCAGTGTTACTATGCACAGAGTCATAACAATATGTTCCTTATATTTACCACCTAGTTCGTCACTAGACCCTAAAGATCTAAATCACCTAGTTCCACAATTGCCATCACCTTTTATACTCTTGGGTGATTTTAATGCACACAACTACATCTGGGGTTGTAAAGATATAAACGCTAAAGGCAAGAAAATTGATTGAGGATTTCTTAGCCAAAAATAATTTGTGTATTTTTAATAATAACTCACATACTTATTTACATCCTGCTACAGGCTCTCATTCTTCCATTGATTTAACAATATGCGATCCAACGCTCTTGATTGATTTTTCGTGGAGTGTTGGAGACGACATCTGTGGAAATGACCACTTCCCCATATTTCTTGAAAATATCGGCCCTCCACTTCTCGAAAATACGCAACGATGGAAACTTTGCAAAGCTGATTGGACTACGTTTCAATCTCTTTGCGAGGAATAATTAAAGCCTTCCGTTTTCGAGGATGTCGAAGACGCAAGTGCTCTTTTTACCTAAACTCTTCACGATATAGCTGATCAAACCATTCCAAAAACCTCGGCAAATCCTAAACGCCCACATAAACCATAGTACGACGATGACTGTAAAAAGGCAGTCAGCGATCGTAAAGCTGCATTGGATAATTTTAACTTGCGGCCAACTCAAACAAATTTAGATAACTTTAGAGTTTTTCGTGCGAAAGCCCGTCGTACTATTAAGGATAGCAAGAGGAACTCCTGGAGATCTTACGTCTCTAGGCTGAATTCTAGCTCATCTCTTAAGAAGTCATGAGACATGATCCGGAAAATCAGTGGTAAAGGTAATTCTACTTCTGTAAATCATCTTAAAATAGATAATGGAGATATAACATCTGTCAAAGATATTACAAACACTTTGGCAGAAACCTTTTCAAAAAATTCTTCTTCTGAAAAGTGTCAACCAAATTTTCTGAAAAATAAGAAACAAAAAGAACAGAAGAAGCTGAACTTCAAGTCGAAAAACTTGGAAAAATACAATAAACTATTCACTCTCAAAGAACTTCGAGAGTCCCTTAAAAAGGCTCATGATACATCAGCTGGTCCTGATGATATCCATTATCAATTACTAAAACATTTACCTGAATCCTGTCTCTCTACCTTTCTTGATATATTTAATAAGGTTTGCGTGACGGGAAACTTCCCAGATTCTTGGCGGGAAGCAATCGTTTTTCCAGTCCCCAAACCTGGAAAGGATCGTACGGACCCAATAAATTATCGCCCTATTGCTTTAACGAGTTGTATATGTAAAACCATGGAACGAATGATTAATGAGAGACTCGTTTGGTACCTGGAATCCAACAAGCTGATAACAAAGTATCAAAGTGGATTCCGGCGCAAACGAGGCACAACAGACACTCTCATTGGATTTGAATCATTTATTAGGGAAACTGTCACAAAAAAGAACATCTAGTCGCTGTATTTTTTGACTTGGAGAAAGCTTATGATACTGCATGGAAGTATGGTATTATGAATGATCTTCATGACCTTGGTCTTAGAAGCCGATTACCCATTTTTATAGAGAAATTCTTAGATGATAAACAAATTCGAGTCCGAATGGGTTCAACCCTCTCTGATATTCATGAACAGGAGATGGGTGTTCCACAGGGCAGCATACTCTCTGTCACTTTTTAATATAAAGATTAACAGTACAGAAAATGCATCAATCCAGGTGTGGATTGTTCGCTATATGTTGACGACCTTGTTATATGTTATCGTGCAAAAAACATGAATACTATCCAGAGACAATTGCAACAATGTCTCAATAAACTTCAGACCTGGTCTGATGAAAATGGTTTTAAATTTTCTAAATCTAAAATAATTGTATGCACTTTTGTCAACTTCGTAAACATCATGAAGACCCTCATCTAACACTGGATGGGTCACCAATACTAGTAGTGGATGAGACAAAATTCCTTGGTCTTATTTTCGACCGTAAATTAACGTTTATACCACATCTTAAATACTTGAAGGCCAAATGCCTTAAAGCTCTTAACTTACTTAAAGTTGTTGCAAACACTAATTGGGGAGCAGATTGAAAAGTCCCATTGCGACTTTACAGATCTCTTGTCAGATCCAAGCTGGACTACGGCTCGATAGCATATGGATCAACTCGCAAGTCGTACTTGCAGATGCTCGACACTATACATAATCAAGGATTACGACTCGCTTTAGGTGCCTTTCGTACATCACCAGCTGAAAGTTTATATGTTGAAGCCAATGAACCATCACTATCTCATAGACGGGACAAATTAGCTCTTCAATACGCCATTAAATTAAAGTATAACCCTTTAAACCCAACTTTGACCGTTCCAAGGCGGCAGCCTTATTGTCAACCATTTTGTGTTTGTGATGTAGTTTACTTTTATTATTGCTTTTGCCTTCTTGTTTGTCTGTTTCCATGTTTGTTTCTGTGTTTTGTGGTTGACTGTCGTCCTTGAATGCTACTTTCCCTGTCCGATCTTTTTATATTTCTTTCGATAATGTTTTTAATCCTAGTTGTGAACCTCTTTTTGATCGAAAACCGAAGGCCATTCGACCATTTGGGCTTCGTATTAAACCAAAATTAAGAGACACTGAAATCGACCTAAATTTGATTGCCAAGTACAAAGTACCACAAATTCCACCATGGACTTCGGAAACACCAACAATTATTTTTGATCTTTGTAATAATAACAAATCCAGTACAGACCCTACTGTCTTTCAAAGCAAATTTAATGAAATTAAATAGTAACTTTCAACATATATACACAGATGGCTCTAAAGATGGAGATAAGGTAGCTGCAGCAGCTGTTGTTCACAAACACAGCATAAAGAGCCGCCTGTCAAACAAGGCCTCTATCTTTTCAGCTGAACTTAAGGCAATTGAACTTGCCTTAAATTATATTCAGGAATCAGATGATGACCATTTTGTAATCTTTTCTGATTCCCTTTCATCTCTTCAAGCACTGAGTAATATGAAACATGATAATCCAGTTGTGCTTCAACTTTTAGAAAAGTACAATACTCTTATAATTGATAATGCTATTTTTTTCTGCTGGCTTCCAAGCCATGTAGGAATACGTGGTAATGATAGAGCTGATAGTGCTGCTAAGGCAGCATTAGATTTACATATATTTAATACCAAATTACCTTATACTGATTTTAAAAGTTGTATTAACACATATATTTGTAACTCTTGGCAAACCGCTTGGGATTTGTCAGTTAACAATAAACTCCATTCAATTAAACCATTACTCGGAGAGTGGCGTTCTTCTAGTAGACCCATTCGTCGAGAGGAAGTTATCCTAGCCCGTAAAACACCATTCATTCAACCCGGGGCTAGAGGGCGTGATCGGTAGCTAGCATATTTCACTACGCTCATGAACAGTCTCAATCAAACCGAGACTGCAATATTTCGTATGTGTCGTGCTCGGCCGTTTCCAAAGGTCCATTATCATACTCTTTTTTTTTAGCTACGATCTACAAAGTTGTATATAGTACATTACTTACTAACATTACCCAGTCTATAGTTGACTGTAGTGGAAACTTATACCAGGTTTATCACAGCAAAATGAAAATGCATACTTTTTGAAGAAAACAATTTTGAAAACGTTCATAAAGAAAACCCGTTAAAGAGACACACGGCCATCTTTATGTAGTACTCAAATGAGCACCTCGATTCATTTTGACTTTAAACCAGCCAGCTTCTTGTAATTAAATAACTTCATTTATGTAGAGAAAACAAAGGAACAATTTCTGCATATTTCCTTATATTGCATTATAATAAGTAAATTGTCGTAGGTTATTTGTAAATAAGTTAACAGGTTAGGGAAAAAGATTACCTTTTACAACTTCGTTCCATATGCGTCCAAAGAGTCAGTTGATGTGGTTGTATTCTGAAAGCAAATATACTATTATATAGTCCATTCATCTGTGAATAATATCTTGAAAAGAAATAATCCATGAACGATTTTACACTTTGAAATTCTTATTTCTAGACTACACTGTATCTGAAAATTTCAACACTGTATTTCCTATGCAAAATTTATAGTATGGTGTGCAGTTTGTGCCAGTTCCACAATAAAAAAACGCACACATTATTTAGAAATATTGTGTCTTGTGTGGTGGTAGAGAGTATAATCAAACCGTGATCCGTTTTATTGGACCGTAAAAGTTGACATGTACAAGCACGTTGCCATACAATTGGTGAAAAAAGACATCTAGTATGCAAATGCTGAGAGATGAATATTTGCAGTTTAATATAGTACATGTACGTTTCGACATTAATCAGCATTAGTATGTGTCTTGTTTACAGAATACAAATACTCCTAACATAGTACGAAAAAGGTACGAAACATGTTCGATGCGAGTCATCAACACTTTATACGCGCACACAAGACAAAACAATGATGCTGGTTTTGAATTATTGTGCATATCAAAACAGTATGAACAGAAACACATAGTAGACATGTTAATTACTAAACTTACATGATGGTGTTTTCATTGATAACATTTTTTTCTCAGATTTGAATGGGCCCAATCTGGTGGAACGCAAAAGTACCCTCAGGTAAACTATTAAGTAAGTTACTGTGAATCATAGGAGTGGTGAAAGACACAGGGCTGGTATGTATTGAATGTTTTCCTTTATTTCTGAAACATTTAACTTACTTCTAGCGAAAACCGCATGAAAATTGAAGGTAAGCTGGACATGCTGCTCTCCTTTCTGTGAAGCACAGTTTGATGTGTACTTTGGTCATTTTGACCTCAGAATTCAAAAATAAGGTGCTTACTTTCAGTTTGCAAAATATTTTGGGAAAAAAAGCAGGTCAGAGAATCATCTAAGGCCTATTTTTGTGTTGCACTGGGCATGACTGATACATGTACTACATTGTGTGTGTTATATGGCCAGCATAGTCAGGATTGGATATTTTCCGTTTGGTATTTATGCTCTACGGTAACGCGAGTACCAAATACTACGGGAAAAAACGTGGTAAAAATGCCAAAACACAGTTAACTCCCTTGCTAAGAGGTGGTCATGGCTATATTCGTTCCAAACGCAGTTAACTCCCATCTCTGTTTGGTATCCGGGCCACCTCTTTTCGCGTTGGATCTAGTCCATCAAGTTGGCCGGTTACCAGACTTCATTGTTAATATGACTCATTAGGCCTCGGTAACAACCGTCTGACAATTTATAAATAATGGTGATTATTACCAGCTGAGAGTCAAGATTACGGTATTTCTACCTAACCTTTAAAAGCTACTGCAGTATCGATAATCTTAAATACAATGTTTACATGAAAACGCATCGCACTTTAGTGATATAGATAGATGTTACGGTAAAGTAGGTGGGTGGGGAAATGTTAACCACAGTGACTGCAGTCTGCTGTTGCCAAGTGCGCGTTTTTATTTAGAATTCAGATGTTAAACGGTGCAAAGATTCAGTTCTTTTAATTAAGTTCTGAAAAATGGTTTGGCGTAGGAACAGGGGTGGGGTAAGGGCCCAATAATCTGAGAATGTGGTGGGGCGGGGGTGGAGAGGGAGTGATCAGAGTATGTTAAAAGGGGACCGGGCGGCAGACTGTGTTTTGGCTCCCACTCCACCACCTGCCTCCCCGCCCCCTACCCCCAATATTTTGCCAAAATTATGTGTGGATCCCCTACCACCACCCACCCCCAAAAAAAAACGGTGTCCCGAAATTTTAGTCCAGTGGCAAATAAAATGCATTTAATTAAGAAATAATAAATACGTACAGTTTGGAGTTTGGATGGATGAGTAGTAATTAAATCACGAGTGCGTTGGAACGAGTGATTTAATTACTTGCTTCGAAACGATGCTATTCGATTCTAACACAACAATAACCCCATTGTTTACGCTATTGTGGTGGCAATATATATTATCTCGGAGGTCAAGGTATCCAGGCTGCTATGTTTACAGGCTGTTCCATTGGGCGCCACCCTTAAAAAAAGTACTGCACTCTACAATATGCTTAAATACACTAGTATCACATGACAAACAATTAAGTCGTTGCTTACCTCATATATCTGGCGCTGTATGACGTCAAACTATCTCAGCTTGTTCAAGATGCTTATTAATGTTATATGTGCTGATGCATATGATGGGTTTATATCGGGTGTGTGCAAAGTTAAGAAGCATGGCAAGTTTGTTGCAATTAACATTTCATTAAAATTACTATTGAGTTTGTCTTCGTGATGTACATTTACCAAGTGATGTCATGTAACGTGGCGCTTCCAACGGATGAAATATACGTGGGGAATTAATGGAACAGCTGTATTTTATCGTAGAATAACATATAGTGGTCTCTCTTCTTTGTGTATATAAAAGACTGCGCAGGTCATGTTAGAATTACTGTTGAAAATAGAAATAAACCTGATAATCCAGCCAGGAGACAACAGTCAGAAAAGATACTTGTATTCTGGTGAAAATGAGCATATACACAAATATATTAAATATAGACAACTAAAACTAAACGCATATCAACTGGAATTATTTTATTGTTTAAAATGAAAATAATAATGCCATAAGAAACAAGACAGGAAAGAATACATACTTTAACAGAAATTTTCTAAGTTCAAGGCCTGAAACACAGATTAAAATGCACATGTTATACTTCATATTGACCAACCGATTATAACTGATGATTGATCGGTTACATCCAATCAATGGTAATCAATTATCCATTGTAAGTTTCAACCGATTGCCCATCACTAGTAACTGGCAGATGAATGATATAATTCGGATCTTGATACCTTGTTTTTGCAGCTTATTAGCACAATTTTGATTTTGATTTATACGCGGCTAGTTTCGAATATGTTTTCAGTTTATGGAGCTAATTTCTCAATCTGGTGTGCCTGAATATAAAATGGCTATTCTGTAGTCTAAACTAAATACACTGGTGATATTTTATCTTTCTTGCACTATTTATGATTTTATCATTACCAACCTCCCAAGGCACATTATTATTGATACTATAACAACAGGTAAATAATGTGTATTTAAGAAGTGATTCACTAATTTTCGGTATTCCTGGGGTTCTAACGACGGTAGTGGTTGGCAATTTACCATAAACGCAAAGTGAATGGAAAATATTCCATGAAGCTATTTATGGTAAATTTGCCATTCACTACCACTGTTCAAACCCCAATATTTATATTTCTATTGCACTGACCTTACATGAAACAGCTGCATTTAAATTCCCAGTGAAATAACACTTTTATGTTTTGGGCAGAGCTAAAGCAAACAAAAGAATAGTTTATTCGTTCGATTAACTTGAGAACTGTCGTAAGTTGCTATATAAAAGCGTGCCAGGTTGGCAACGTCTATGGCAAGCCAATTGTCCAATAATAAAACTATGGTTCACGCTCGTAAACCCAAGTTCACGGTCGTAAACATAGGTTCACTTTCGTAAACTATGGTTCACGTCCGTAAACTATGGTTCACGATCGTAAACTATAGTTCACGTTCGTAAACTATGGTTCACGGTCGTGATTGTCTAGACTCGTAAATCACAGATACTGGTCCGAAAGCATAGTTACAAGTCGATAAACCCGGTTTTACGAACGTGAAACTATGTTTACGAGCGTGAACCTATGTTTACGAGCGTAAACCATAGTTTACGAGCGTAAACTATAGTTCACGGTTGTAAACATAGGTTTACGTCCGTAAACTATGGTTCACGCTCGTAAACATAGGTTCACTTTCGTAAACTATGGTTCACGTTCGTAAACTATGGTTCACGGTCGTAAACATAGGTTCACGGTCGTGAACCCATGTTCACGCCCGAAATTCATAGTTGTTTTGATAATCCTAGTATATCGACCTTAAACCATAGTTTACGTTCGATAAACTAGGTTTCTCGATTGAACTATAAATTTCGGTCGTTATCCTATGTTTACGAGCGTGAACCGGGGTTCACGAGCGTGAACCAGGGTTCACGAGCGTGAACCATAGTTAACGAATGTAAACCTTTGTTTACGACCGTGATCCATAGTTTACGAATGTAAACCTTTGTTTACGACCGTGATCTTGGGTTTACGAGCGTGAACCTACGTTTACGAGCGTGAAATATGGTTTACGGACATTATCCTATGTTTTCGCTCGAAAGTATAGGTTAACATGCTTTTATGTTCGAAAAAACGTAATTATTGGGCAATTGGCTTGCCATAAACGTCACTGTTACCAAGTACATAAAAGGATTAAATTCAATATTATGATATTTTTACGAGTTATGAAAAACATAAGCTAGTTTAAATTTAGCAATTGTTCAATGGATTCATCTAGTTTTTCATTTGCCTGACTCGATTACATGCTTGTTAACATCCTTCTGCTAGGAAATATTTTCCTTTTTGCAGTGTTAAACAGTAGCTTCTTAAACATATATTTTTTAATGGCGTATCAACACATTATCTAAGGTTATTTAGAGCCGCCCCAGACAGAAGAGAAGGATATACAGGAATCATTACAATTCAATACACGGGCCTGCCAACTTTATGTCCGGCACATTATTGGCCGAGATAATAAAGAGGCTGCGTCTAAATGTTCTCGTCTCTCACAGCTACGGGTTTGAATCCCACTGTAAGTTTGACTTAAGTGAGAAAGTGTCGATAATCACGCACGGCTGGAGGTATACTGTACTAGTTCTACCCAAGAAAAAAAAGGGTCTTCTTCTACCATAAAGAAATATACCGTCATATATAGCCTAACAGTTGCTAAAAATTACATAAACGTAACACAACATTCAAACAGTTTATGTCCCCATCAAAAATCAAAACGACAAAGGTAAGAAATTAAACGCTTTCCCATGAGCACATTGAAACACTCAGTAGTGCAAGTAAGATCTCTAGATTCAAAGTCTATCATGCTGTGTCACAACCGTTTCAGAAA